>LKUV01000149.1:0-130449 GCA_001414455.1 Hymenoscyphus fructigenus
ACGTGCTTCTTGAGTTTGTACCTCCATTAGAAAGGGTAAAAAACGCGTGTCAAAATGATGGGGTTAGAGAGTCGGCAAAAGTGCGCAGGGTCCTGATATGCGCAGGGTCCTGATAAACCACGTTATAGAGTAAATAGTAGATAGAAGATCTTGCTTAATCTCCTGGCGGAATAAGCGGCGCCACCACTAGTACTTCTTCGAGCTCCGACCCGGCTCGGCTCTCTTCAGTTCGAACTATATCTAAAATTGGAGTTCTTCTTTACTAAGACCCGAATATAGATGAAACGCCTAGCTGATGTAGGCAACAGTTACTTTTATATAATAGTATTCACTAACATTCAGCTTTATATGCTCGCAGTGGACAAAAAAAGGCGGTAGTAAGTATTACGGTAGGTTCGTCTCTGTAGTGCCTGCCTATCTTGCTTATTGTTTCAACTTTCTAAAACAATTTAGTATGATTGTTCTAAGACTTCTATATTAAGATTCTAAATTATCTAAAGTATTTAGGGTAATTACTCTGAATTGCCCTAGATGGTTGAAACAACGAGCTAAGCATGTACGTACAAACACGCCGCTTTTCTGTCCACTGGGAGATATGCTACTACTACATTAGTTCTTACCTTGAGCAGTTACAGTTACGGCTAAGCGAACTATGCTTTATTTACCTATTCAACCTCCCAAACACCTCGTTTGTTGCATCCTGAAATCATGTAGTCTGGTGCATTTGTTTGGTCAGCTTGGTCCCTAGTAGTTTATAAAATGTCAAAGCCTAATTCACCTGTTAAAAGTTCCTCACCTACACCACAGCTCAGCCTATTCTACCATTTGGGAAATAGAACTTCACCAAGAAGGTGTCTTCTAGGCCATTTTTCTGAGGCCAGCCTAGGCCAGGCTGGCCTAATCAGAGCTTAAGTATCCTGAGCCCATCCAGGTTCTTAGACTTTCTTCTTTCCCATTACACAACAAAGCTTCTACCATCCATAAGATTTGATTTCCATTTTCTTACTGGTATCGTCTCATCAACTCGCTACGAAACACAAACAAATAAACAAACCTGTGGACAACTCTTCTATCTGCCTTCGATATTCCCGTTGCTGTCTATCCATCAACCTACTACGAACCAGCCTTGCGCCAGCTTCGTCTCTTAAAAAGGACAAAATGGCAGCAACTCCTCAGCCAACGACCTTCAGGTTTACCAAACTCCCCGCTGAGTATGCAACTTTCCCTTTATTCAACCTTCTGAGCTCCTATTATTAGTGGCCGGGAGCAAGTTTTATCTTTACTCATTGCTCCCGGTTCCCGAGTCAACGAGAGAAACATATGCTAATTTGTTGCAGGCTTCGCTTGACAATTTGGGAATTAGCATTCCCTGGTCCTAGAATGATACTTTTGGTATACAGCAGCATCCCCATCAACAGCGACCCATACGATGATGATGATGATGAGCTTGAGCTTAAAGAACACTCACCGCTTATTTTTGAAGCAAAGAAAGATGTCCAACTAGTTGTTGCTCAACCAAGCACTGTCCGCACCGTTCGACCAGCAGATGTTTTCCTACCACTCGATCAACAACTCGATGATTTTCTACCATTTAATGATCTATTTGGACACAAATCTCAATATTTCAGTGGTCTCCAACAATCTAATGATGTCCAACTAAATGGTTATCCACAAATCTTTGGACAACAAGATACCCTCAACTTGGAATTTTCCCTACAGCTTAACGGCGTCCAACATCTTGGTTTTGATCCCCAAAAACTCGATGGTTTCCAACCAGATGGCTTCCCACAGCTCTTGGATCCAGTTGAGGCTGATTTCCATCTACCATGGGGCGATATACTTGGAGGCGATTTACATCAAGCAGTTGATGGTCCCTCACAATTCAATGAGCCACTTGAAGCGGAAGTCAACACTCGGAAGAAATCCCACATTTGCTATGGCATCAAAGCGCGCGTTGAGCCAACCCCAACCCAACTTCTCCACATCTGCAAGGAGTCCCGAGCCATTGCCAAAAAATACTACTCGGAAGCTTTTGAAAACTTAGGACACCCAGTTCTCAGTAGTAACCTTGTCGGTGGTAAGCTCTACATCGACTGGGACCTCGATACCTTTCAAGTTAGCAAACCAACGATATTGCAGCTTCTATGTTATTACGGTCTCCCGGATGGTTTCGAATTCGTGAAGACGTGGATGCGCCAAGTCCGCCATGTTGCTTTCTCCGGAGACGCGGTAAACCTTGAAGCGGAGGGTGCGTTTGATAAAGTCTTCGAAAAGCTGGGAATGTTTTGGAATTTGGAGACGATCACTTTGGGGACCAAGATAGTTAGTAATGCTAAGGGAGAGAGAGGGAACCGCCTCGAGAATCTGAAAATATTGAAGAGGTTATCCAGGAGAAATTGCTTGAGGTTAGAGAAATGAGACGGGCTAGGCTGGAGTTTCTAGGAAGAACACAACCACCCAGATTTGCAGAGTCAACGACCGTCAATTTTGCGCCACTTGATACACTTATTAATCAGGTCAGCAAGGAGCGGGAGGTTTGTGGAAAAGATCCAGTAGTGGTTGATGAGTGGAGCTGTAGGATTGATAGGGGAAGAAATGCCGCATGGATCTTGATATGGAGAAGGAATGTTACCTTTGGCGGGGATGGAGCTTGGAGAGTTTGAGTATTGAAGAGACTCATACAGGAAAGGGATTATCGTGAGGTTTTGCACAGACTGTCTGAGCGAAGATGTACTCAATATCATTATAGAAAATACCCCCCCCCCCAAAAAAAATAGACCAACCTAGTCCTTCGTCCCTGTGCAATGTGCAATGTGATGAACTGTAACTTAAATGATAGAAAACCATAATGAACTCCCTTGCTTGTCAAAAATAAAATAAAAATAAAAAGAGAAATCTAGTTTCTAAATCTTCTAAATTCTCTAGAACAATATTTGCAAATATTCAAGAGCTACTCGAGTAATGAGAAATCATGTATTGGCAGAGCAATGTTTACTTCTCTTAGATAACAGCTTGACAGTAACACCTGTTATTAAAAGTAAATGAGGGGTCATTGTTTTAATCTGAGCTCAGAGCTCGAGATGGCCCCGGGTTTTATCACCAAGTAAGGAAGACACTCTATCGATGTAAATAACTCTCTCTACTTCTGTATATAACCTTCTTTCTTGACTTCATCCATCTTCCATAGTAATACTAGATTGCCACGTAAGAGGGAAGCTGTCAAGGGGGGGGGGGGGTCAGGGTAATAAGATGGCAGCATAAAAAGTGACTTGCAATAAAGAGGGAAGCGATGTGTGTGCTGTCAATTCTATACTTATAGAAATGTAAGTGTGCTAGTCCCAACAGCATAAAATACACCTCATATGCCAGGTGAATAGAACTCTGTCAGTCGACATCATATTATTTTTGAGAAGAGGGGGAGGGGCATAAGCAGGAGCAAGTTCTAGCTTCAAAGGAAAGGGTAGTATATTTCAACTTGTCCAGCATAGAACTTTACTGTGCTTCCTCGTGGCTATATTTTTGGCCCCCAAAAGTGATGTTTGGCTTACACGACAATTAGCAGCTTACCCGCAACGCTATTTTTGTGGCTTACTCCATAAGTGCCAGCTTATTCAACAATAAGTAGCTCACTCGCGACTCTCTTTTGGCCCAAATATCCTCTCATTAGCCAAATCTTGTAAGAAACATCAAGAAAAAGGTTCCACATCTCAGAAAGTTGTCTTAAATTTAAATCAACGCGAAGGATTTTGGAGCAGGAGATGTCACGTGAAACAAACGTGACAGCTTTCCCCTATCGAACCTTTTCCAGTACGAAATTAAAGAACAACGAACAAGGAAAGCAAAGTAACAAGTTCAGAAACGATCATCAACTCTAACAAACAAAACAAAGAGGGTCGTCGATCTCACACAAGCTCTTTATGTATGACATCACCACCCTCCTCCCCGCAACGCTACATAAAAGCAGACCTCCAGCTACTCACTCACTCACAACTCCTTACCAAATACCTCTCAAAACACTCAACAACCCAATTCAACTAAAATCAAACCAACCCAACCAAACAATAAATCCTCAACCCCCAATACCCCAAAATGTCAAACACCACCCAACAACCATCCATGATCGGAGGCCACGCCCAATACGCAAAAGGTTACGTAGAATCCACCATCGGCAACGTGACAGGGAGCGAAGAATGGAAGGAGAGTGGAGAGAAAGATATGGGTGAAGGGATTGGAGCTATGAAGGTTTGCTCCCTCCATATGTTCATGAAACACAGGAAACAATACTGACAACACGACAGGAAGCAAGAGCCCAACAACAGGGCGAGCCAGCTGCAAGTGGGATCGGTGGGAAAGTCGAGGAAGTAGTAGGGAAGGTAGCGGGATGCGAGGGGATGGAGAAAGAAGGGATTGTGAGGCAGGAGAGAGCGCAATAGGGTGAGGTGAAGGCGGGAAGATGCAGGGTGAACATTGTACATTATGAATTATTTGCTAAAATCATGATCGTTACCATCAAACCCAAATTACGCCGTGGCAGTTGGTAATGCCGGAGCTTCACTACATGTCGAAATAGCTGACCATGCTACAGTTGATGTCGCTGGTGCGGTTCCCTTGATGGTTTCTGCTTTGACGAGGACTGGAATTACAGCGCCTGTTGCAAGCTTGAAAGTTTGATGTCCGAGAACTTTGTTATGTTAGCAATTGTCCAGTTCGTTAGAGGGGAAACAGTGGACATGCCTCTCAGGATGCTGGAAATCTCTCCAGAGTGACTGGTGATGGAAACCCAAATACTCTTATCACTATCAAAGACATCATCCAACACGGCCTTGGTTCTGATATCTTGATCAACAGATTGCTCAGCCAACAAAGGCTTCCAGAAAAGATCAGTCTCAGGGAATCCCTTCTCGAATTGATATCTTGGGAACAAGTCATGAATGTAGGATTTGGTTGATCGTCTATCGCAAGTATGACCACTAATACCCTCTCGAAAGTTTTCTTTCACAGTTGGCTTGAATCGCACACCATGTCGAAGAGGGAGTTGAGAAAAGGTGATGTTTGCGGTTTTCAGACAACGGGTCAAGGGTGAGGTATAAAATGATTGCGGGATGGGAATCTTTTGGAGAACAATTCTGGATGCCCAGTAGTCGGCCGCAATTTGGGCTTGAGCTGCTCCGTTGGGCGTGATATCGGCATCTGCCCAGGTGGAAGTTCCATTCCCGTCCAATAAGGACCAATAGCACTGTATGGTTTGTTAGAAGTGTCGGTTGAAAGAGGAGGATTCTGCATACATTCCACGCTGGAGTACCATAGTAGGTCTCAGCGACATTATGATAACCTTCTCCGTGACGGCCCATGAAAAGGACTTTATATTCGACATTTTTGCCAGAATGGTCATTTAAATTGTCGACATAATTCTCGAACTTTTGCCATTGAGTCAAGGGCTTTCTCTCATCCTTATCGGTAGGATATGTTCTGTTTATCAAACCGAAATTTGTAGTGGTCTGGAAACATGTTAGCAATTGGCCCGGAAAATTCGTAAAACAATTTTACTAACATAAGAAAACGTTCCAGGATCAGTGGTCGTTTCATCTTGCAAGAAAAATCCAGTGACCGTTGTGTAATTGACATAATCCGCCGAACTCAAAGTCGGAAGTGCCGCGCACGCGACAGCAAGACTACTGACGGCGAGGAATTGAAGGTGTTTAGTCTGCATCGTGAAGGATGTTGAAAGAGAGACAGGGAGTTGAAACACTTGCAGAAGGGAAAAGCATTTTAGCCATGCGAAAGTATACCTATATACCTACTACCTCGTGAAATTCTTTCTATTGTCACAAACGACTTTTGGTGGACGACCAGGTCCTATGGATTGCAACACGTGCGACTTCCCCACCTTCCGAAATTGGAAAAATTGGGCCACCTCATTTCCGAATACCTGGTGAGAGCTTGGATTTCTTTTTATCGGACAACTTTCCCAAGAAAGGCGACGTTGGATATGGCAAAAGTGGCGTTGACATAGAGTTGTGAGCATTTCTGAGCCCGGAACTCGAGGGAGTAGGCGTCCCGGCAAGTTCTGAGCTCGTTTTCGACGACGAAGGCATCAATATGGAAGCACGACGGGAGGGGAGGTTATACTCTGGTGTTAGACAGAATCGTGCCTTCCCTTCTTCCCTCCTTTTATCATTGTGGCACGGGGTCTAGGTCGCGGTCTAGTTGAGGAAAGAACGACTTCAAGTCTGTCTCCTAGGGTGGTCGAGCCGAGAGACGACGTGGACGAGGTCAAGCTAGGGAAGGAACGACCTCGAGTCGAGACCAGATTCATTGTGAAATTGGTAGTCGTACCTTCCCTTCTTAACAGGATGAAGGTAGGTACCGATGTGGCTTTTCGCTGGTCTCGAGTCCCGTCGGAATTGATATTGGCAACAGGTCGATTCCAGCGATTCATCCTACGGGAGCAACACCACACCTTCATACAAATCTCTTTACATTCCCACGGAAGTTATATCATCCTCAAAGCCTGAACATATTATGCAGTATATTCTAAAGATTGAGATGCAGGTTATCGGACACTAATCAGGCATCAGTTCTTGTGCTACCCCAAAGTACTCGAACTGCTACACTGTGGCCGATAATTCCTCCACTTCAGATACTTACAACGCCGCAACTCGTATTCATAGAACTGAAATGTGCTATTGGCATGCTGAAGTGACAACGAAGAGCGGGGTAAGGCAGAGATAATACCCTGTGGCGTTTAGGGTGTATTGAAGCCGTTTAACATAGATCATGCGATTGTCACGCGGTTTCAACATCTCAAATTGCACATCTAGATATAAACAAACAGTATCTTCATTTCATCACTTCTTACTAGAAATTTCAAACTCACTCGTCTTTCATGTCATATCACTCTCGTTCAACAAAAGCCCTCTTTCGAAATGCGATCTTTTCCCAAAGCCAGCCCTATATTCATCCTCCTCACATTTCTCAGCCATGTGCTCGCAAACCCCGAACCCCTCTACACCCCAACAGCAACCCCACCACCCAACTCTCCCTCCTACGTCGAATGTCGCGACCGCTGCGTCCCCGGCGGAATAATCAGCGGAACAGGTTGTGTCTCCTTCGATGATTTTCCGTTCAGCGGAGATTGGAGTGTTTTCGGTGCGGCGACTTGGTCGTGTATTTGCTTCCAAGCGCGGACTGGGGGGTTTAGTGCTGTTACTGCGAGGGGGTGTGGGTTTGGGGCTTGTTTTTGGATGTTGCAAGGTAAGGCTGCTCAGATGAAGAGAAGAAGGAGGAGGGAGGTGAGATGAGAAGATATGGGAGTAGAAGTTAACGGGAAGGTAGATATGTACTCGGAATTCAACCAAAACTGCACCGATGCCGAGCAAAAATATAATGGGACGAAGCCGATTAACAGCACGACGACTCCACTATATTATACTACAGCTATCGGTCCTTCGACAATTCCTCCGACGTATCTTTATACCAATTCCAGTATTCTATCAATCTCAACGGGCAGCATCACGGGTTCAGCTGGAAAGATTACGGTCACTAAGTCAACGATATTTGCAACACATCCGAAGCCGACGGTCTTTACTACGACGCAAGGTGGTTCGGAATTAGTGGAAACGTTGACGGGGGTTGTTACTATTCAGACTTCTACGCCGGGAGGATCTGGTTTGGGGACAACAGGTGCCGGGATTTCGAAGGCTTCGACGGCTGTGAGTTCGCCTTCTGGAGTGGTTACTGGGGGTGGAGTGAGGGTTGATCAGTGGAATCTGTTGAGGCTTTTAGTTGCGGGTTTTATTGGGTTGATTGGGGTTTAGAGACAATGATGTGAGAGTACACTCACTCAGATTCTAGCAGGAGTGAGGAAAGAATATTATTTGGAAGAGGATGCTTGAGGGAGATACTCGGGGTACCAGCGACCAAATTTCCACCGACGCACGCAAGGGGAAATTATTTGACAGAGATATGATACATGCTGTACATTGTATGGTAGAGTGTTGAAGTGGATTCCCATCAGATTCCAATAAGAAATCCTGAATAAATTTGGCTTCTCATTTCAGCCACCCATCGAACATGGAAGAAATACAAACATTCTTGTGCCGCGTCGCTTTGCGGGGTGCTTACCCTTGGCGACCAGGTACCTTCGTATAAGTACCTATGGGAAGCTCAATGATCTCTCCTCTTTATCAAAAGCAATAGCCTACAAATAGACTATCAATAGCCTCACTCCTTCTATCCCGTCGTTCGCGATGAAGCTGTTCGATATAATTTCTGGTGATGATGGGAATGGTGCAGACCGACCCCATTGGCCTACGCGTACAACCCCGTAGAACGAGGAGCTTCGAGGATTGTAACGAAGACGAAATGGAGAGTCTGGATTTGAGGTTTGTCAGAAAGATCTCAACCAATCATTGGACCGTATCGGAGTTTTATATACGAAGAATGCCAAGAGGGGCATTTCCGGCCGCTTGCCAGTATATGGAGTGCGATTCGCCGGTTCTACGTACTTAGGTAGTATTACTCGAGATACAAGTAGACACCCACAGGTCTAAAAAAAACTTGTAGACATATTCTTATGGAGTTGGGAAAGCTCGTGGACTGAAACAAACTCCTCCCTAGGAAAGCTAGGCTAGGGTTAAATTCACATTCACTCCGCGCCCTCGGCATCTTCCTTCTGGCTTTGACTGCCAACGAGCTCTTGCATTGCCAATTGCAAACCTTCCATTAAGCTTTGTGTTACACCATGCTGACGGGACCTCTACGAAACGGACATTAGACTTCTCGTACAACCATTCCATTCCATTCCCCAGCTAGGTGGGCAAGGCAAGATACAAACTCATTTTAAGCTTGCTGGCCCCTCACCAACCGCAGCTTCGACTACAACTCCATCCCATCCAGCACCATGGATATACCTTCACTCCCAATCATCGCCACCGTAGGCGCTGCAATAGGCATCGCATCACATCTAGGCTTCTTCATCAATGGAGAATACCACGTCGTCGGCCCTCGCATCGTCGCAGCAGCCTTCTTCATCCCCGCCTTCATTTTCATCACCGTTCTCCGACGAGTCGAAGAAAATGCCTTTCTCGAAGCTACCAAAGTCACGACGGTGGCATTCCTCTCATACACCACCGTTCTATTCTCAAGCATGATCATCTATCGGCTTTTCTTCCACCGTCTAGGCAAATTCCCGGGTCCTTTGAATATGAAAATCTCGAAACTCAATCATACTTTTTTCTTGCTCAAGAATGGACCGAGGGATTATATTTATCGTGATAGACTTCATAAGAAGTTTGGTGAGTTTGTGAGGTAGGTTTATCCCTTGGTGCATCTTGGTAATGTCTGACATGTGGGGTAGGGTTGGTCCAAATGAGTTATCGATCTCAGCACCAGAGGCTGTCTCACAGATTCTGGCACCGGGATCGAAATGCAAAAAGACGATTTGGTATGAGTGTATCGCGATTCCCAACAAAGCTCTCAATCTAGAGAGGGATAAAGCTACTCACGATGCCAGAAGAAAGGTTTGGGATCGTGGATTCAGTGCGAAAGGTGGGTGCTTCATACAGACGGTGGATCTTGCATTGAACGACAACTTACGAAAAATTTCTAGCTTTACGAGATTACGAGGGAAGAGTGAGATTATACACCGATCAGCTTATTTCACAATTGAACGAGCATTCCGGGAAGGCTATCAATGCGTGTCAATGGTTCAACTTTTACTCGTTCGATATCATGGGTGATATGGCGTTTGGCACCAGTTTTGATATGGTGAAATCTGGGAAGCCGGTATGTCATCCTAAAGTATTCAGCAATCAAGATACTAATTTGCGCTAGCATCCATTGATTACTCTAATGACTGAGGGCATGGCTTCATTAGGGGTGAGCAAGCACCAATCACACTTGGAGGGAACTATGCTAACGCCGGAAACCAGCCACTCTCTCCAATCATCTGGACTCTACCAATTCTGACAGCCATTCCTGGACTTGCCCCTGCGACAAAATTATTCATCAAGCACAATGAGGAACAGGTGGAAAAGAGAAAGACTGTAAGTAAATATGGATGGCTAGTAAGTTGAGGATCTGATCAATTCCAGTATACACCTGACTCTCCGGATTTATTCACCTACTTAATCGACGCTCAGAAAGAAAGCCCCGATCCCATCCACAAAGATCGAAGGTTCGTTCCTCATTCTCGCTCGCCCACCGATTTACTAACACCTCCTCCCCAGATGGCTCATCGGAGACTGTGGTCTCGTAATCGTAGCAGGCAGCGATACCACAACAGCAACACTCTCCCACATCTTTTACAACCTAGCCAAATACCCCCACGTCTTAGGAAAACTCCGCAAAGAACTCGATTCCTTCTACGAACCAGGATCAGAAAACGAATTCAAGACTCTTGCCGATGCACCGTATTTGAATGGGGTTATTAATGAGGCTTTGCGACTGCATCCTGCTACGCCTAGTGGATTGCAACGGTTGACTCCGCCGGAGGGAATTACGATTGGGGAGACTTATATTCCTGGGGACGTCACGATTTCTACGCCTTTTTATACTGTGGGGAGACGTAAGTTAACTTTTGTGTCTGCCCAAATTGACAAAGCTAATGAAAGCAGTGGAATCTTGCTTTAAGAACGCTTTGGAGTTTATCCCCGAGCGATGGGACGAGAAACCGGAGTTGGTGATTGATAAATCTGTCTTCTTGCCATTTTCTACTGGTAGGTCCTCCTTGTCTTCCCCTGTTCTTCTTTTCCCCTCTCTTGTCCACTAACCATGAATTTGTCGCTAGGTCCCTTTGGCTGCGTAGGAAAACACCTCGCACTTATGGAATTGCGAAATGTGACTGCGCGAATCGTCTCGGATTTCGATGTTGCATTTGCCCCTGGCGAGGATGGGACGACGGTTATGGAGGAGTCGAGGGATATTTTTACGATGGCGCTTGCGCCTATGATGGTGGTGTTTACTAGGAGGAGTGAGTGAGTGAAATCTGGGGTTGGGCGGGATTGGGGGGTTGGGAGGAGAGCGTTGAGATGTGTAAGTTAGTGGGTCGGGATAAGGACCGTTTCAATTGCATCGATGTATTTTTTGACTTGAGCAGTTGAGTTTATTTTAATTTTATCATTCGTTTATTTCACCACATGGCAGGATTGTTTTGCGGGTTTGCAGGTGGGGTTTTGTTACCCAAGTAGGTAGGGAGGATGGGTTGAGAAAGGAAGGTGTGAACTGAAAGCCATGTTACCTAATCGCTCATAGAGAAAAAAAGCTCGAAAGTTGGAGTCTGGTACTTCCCAAGGCAGGTAACCCAAAAATAACCATGCTCAACCTTGGAAGGCGTGAGATGGTTTGATGGCGAGGAGGGAAGGAGCAAGCCTCTTGTTCATTTTCAGATCGCTGGAAGCTTGACAGTAGAAAATGTGTTTTCATGGGAAGAACTTACTAAGGCAGGTGCGACATAGGAAGTGCGGTCCTGGGGCGTGAGTTTTTTTCATTGACGCTGGTGCTTGAGTTGATGACTTGACAGCAATGAAGGAAGGAACGACCTTCTTCGCTTGTCGCCCACCAATTTTTTTTTGGACAGGACTTCTTAGTCCTCCATCCTATCCATCTCGACTATTCTTTTACACAACTACCCTGACGCACTCTTACTATCATCCACCCGGACAGGAAATATTTGAATATCTTTCTAAGTATTCCTGTGACATTCTTTCTTGAAAATTTCATCAAGAAGCTAATTCTCCCGACATCAATTTCTCTTTCAGTTTCTATCTCGACCCCGTCCTCGACTTCTAATTCCACTCAGATATCGATACCCGTTACCAGGCTATCATCAGCACGGAACTATGTATCCTGATCAACAGTGCTGCTGATCAACTTTATGAAGGTATTGTAGGAAATCGGGGTGAGTGACCTTTTGCGGAAAAAGCTGATCTGGGTTCAAGACAGGGCTACATATAGCGGTGATATCGATGTTGCCGGGGGAAATATTAGAGGTAAACATCTCCAACTTGATTCCTAAAATAGTGAAAGAGGATCGGAATCGCATCAAAGCTTGTAGAGTTATGTGCAAAGGATTGGGCAAAGCAGGATTAAAACGTCTGTTTGGCTCAACGTTTGTGTTTCGCCGAGACATAATAGACATAGAACGTTACTGAGGGCCCATAAAAGACCCATAGCATTCTTCTAGCACCACCAGACTTAATTTTGAGATTGGAATAATTCAGCCGAGAGATATCGTGGGAAATTTCGCCACCAGATACGGGAATAGTTTTGCTGAGGAAGAAGAGAGAACTGACGATATATTCTTTATCCTATTCTATGACAGTGTTTCCTTCTCTTCAATGCGTGGCACGTCTATTTTATGCGAATGATATTTCTTGGTCTGTAATCGAGACGCCACATCCTGCTCCAGTTCATCCCTCAAGTTATGAAAATGTGTATTTAATTCGTCAAACCTGGCCAATCTATAGTTGAAAGATTAGCTGGTCTCCCAAAATGGTTGGATATTGGATGTCTGAGAATAGAAGAAGGACCGAATAACTTACAAAACTTCGAAGTAACCTCCAACCTCTCCCCGACCCTCGCCTCATCCCCCACTCTTACAACCACTCCCTCCCCTCCCGTCCCAACAAACCCATACCGTCCGAAGATAGGCGTGTATTTCACCCCTTCGTCAACCCTCCTATCCTTCTGCAGGTGATGGAAGACCTTCAAGTCATCTGTTTTCCCTGTTTCGCCGGTTTTGTAATCTACGTTGAGACTTTTGCAGCGGCCACAGTTTCCTGTTAGGATGATCTTCGCCCCTTTTTTCTCTGCCCCAAGACTTTGGCTTTCGGGAAATTCCAGGGATCCCCAAAGGTCCTCCTCCCATGCTTTGTGGTTGGGAGAGGAGACGAGGATGTTTGAGCGGAATTTTGTTGGGTCCATGGAGGCGCCGCGTGGGAGACGGGATGAGACTTCGTCCACAGAGGATTGATTTATTACCATGTAAGGTGCGCAGTCGTTGAAGGCTATTTTGTCGTTTGAGTCGACTTTTATGAAATCGCCTAAGATTGGGATATTCTCAAGCACTTTCTGGATTTTGGACTTTGGTTTTGGACCTTCGCTTGGGGGACGTCCTGGTCTATGGTTGGAGTTAGTATACTTCTTGGAGTGTTCTCTGAGGGGTGGAAAGTTTAAGCTATGGTGATAATGAAGAATGTCCAACTGTAGGACTTCCTCCAAAGACGACAATTACTCAGAGAAATTGGGCACATACAACATCCCCAAAACAGGCCGCGGGTTCCCACCCCAATATGTAAGAACAACATCATAACCAAAACGTTCAGAGAACCATGAATTTGCTTTGAAACCCATGTTGTAGCCTGTTGTGGGGGAGGAGTGCATTTCTACTGGTACTTTTTCTAGTCCTGTGACATCGGGGTCCAATGGAACTTCTAGAATTTCTCCAGATGGATGAAGCGTTCCTGGTGTTCGGTATTGAACGAGGAGTTTTGTGGAGTCAGAGGATAGAGAGGGATGGAAGAGTGACATTGATGGGATGGAGGATATATGCATGTTTTTTAATTGTCCGTCGGGTTGGAGGGAGTGGAGCATAAATGTTCTGTCGTGGTGGAAGCCTGTTGGTGTGAAGAGCGCGGCGGAGACTGAGATTGGGCGGAGGGATTTTATTGGGTAGATGAAGAGCTTCGACTGTTAGTTTATTGTATAGCTTTAAAGATTTTGGGTTGAGTATACTTCTTTGACGGCCATGGAAGTAAGGGACTCGGATAGATCCTAGTTTTTATTTTAGTGAAAGTTTTTTTTGGAGGATATTTTGAATAGGGCCGTGGGTGGAAACATACAGGGCTGGCTTTTATGTTTTTTCGCTCTTTCTTCTCGATGTTGGCGAAGGCTTCTTTCATTTCTTTTGCTCGTTTTGCTTTTGGTGATAGGCGGGGTGACGATTTGTTGCTGAGAATTAGATATGAAATCCCGGATATGAGAATAGCAATGACTCCAAGAAAGAAACCACCTTCCTGAGAAGAGGAGAAGATGTTGGTGCTCATCATGGTTGACGATTATCCTCTAGACTCTCTAGGCTCGTGTTGAGTGTCTGTGAAGGATGTTCATCCAGTTTCCTGAAGCTCTTCGGTTCTTTCCTTTTAGTGATGAGCGCGAAAAATTTACACACTAGGATTTAAAGGTCCAAGGTTTGTGATTATGCGCTTATCCGAAGTTGAGTTGTTTGTAATGCTGATGTTGTGGTTGTGTTTCATCGAGTTGCCCCACCTTTGTAACCTCTTGGAAATGGCGAGCGTACGAAGCTTGGAATGTTACTAAAAAGCCCTTTTCCAAAGGATGATTTTCATCAACTTACTTGCTTTTGACTCAAGATACCTATCGAGTAAATTATGTATTTGTTAAGTTTAGATTAGATATCTCCAACGTCAACTTTCCCGAATGAAGGAAAGGATTCACGAGAACGATAATCACAAGGTGGAAGCCAAGAGACAACAAGCCCCTAGTAATGCAGTAGTGGGGTTAATAAATGCCCATTGGAGTAATCGTATCCCTTATCGGTATCTCGCTGTTTGGTTTCATTGGTTCGAAATTCTGAAATGCGGGGGATTCGCGGGGTTGGTCCAACCAATTGGAATGGACTTAGCACCTGATTTCAGTTCACGAGAAAATTGTTTTAGAATTGGTTGCAGACCTAAAAGGGGTTGTTAAAACGTTTTATTTTTGGACTTACAATTTAATTCTCTCAGATATTTATTAGCGCGAGTAATGGAATTTGCCACCTTTAGTAGTTGAATTGGCATACAAGGCACTACATATCTCAAGACATCTCGGAACTTCTAAGTTCTTCCCGAGTCACTGATTTCCTCTATTTCACCTAGGAAATAAGTGGATTACAGGTAACTCGCTTAATAGATAAAAAGGGGCTAGAAAAACATGCCAATGCGATCAGAAAACAAATACACGTAGCAATTGACAACAAAAGCGAGCAAAAAGTCTTTTATTCAGAAGCCACGGCATTCTAGGCTTCTTAGCTTGGCCTATTTCCCACATGCTATGAAAGCACGAAACAGAGTTTGTACATTTACCCTACTCAATTCTCGCCTGCTCAAGGGAAGCATTCATGCGAGCTGGAAAGGATGAGCTTCCAAGAACTCCTCCAAGCTCGAAAGTTTACCTCGAGCATTTTCAGCAGCCCAAGCGACCAACTCCTTAGTTCCCGGTCCAAAATATCCAAACTCCTCTCCATATTTGAACGCCTCAGCAAACACATCGGCAAGAGGCCCATCAAATGGCAAGGTCTTCAAGAAATCCTCCAATGGAATCTGCTTGTAGACAACCCTCTTTCCCGTGGATTTTGACAAGTGAGCCGCTACTTCCTCCAAAGTGTAGAGTCCTTGGGCAGCGCAAAAGGTCTTGCTTTCGTATTTGTCGGGCTCGGCGAGGATAGCACCAAGGAATTTTCCGGTATCCCCGATAGCATCCAACATCGTCAACTGTGTCGTGGGAGAGTTTGGACGTGCCAAAACCCAAGTTCCATCAGGAGCCTCCCGTGGAGCCAAAAATGGTTGACCTTTGAAATTCTCCATAAAGTAACCAAGACTGAGGAAAGCACTCTTGATGGGGAGACCTCGAATGTACTCCTCCACTCTTGCTTTGGCATCGAAAGGAGTGACTTTGGTGTATTTCCCGCCCGAAATCTTCGACACTGCTGGGAGAGTGCTCCAAATGATGTACTTGACGCCTTTCTCGATGGCGACATCAGCAATTGATTTTCCGCTGTTGAACTCGGTTTCTGCTCCATCGGGACCAAATGATGGTGT
Organism: Hymenoscyphus fructigenus; assembly: GCA_001414455.1. Classification (NCBI taxonomy): domain Eukaryota; kingdom Fungi; phylum Ascomycota; class Leotiomycetes; order Helotiales; family Helotiaceae; genus Hymenoscyphus; species Hymenoscyphus fructigenus. Next base: position 15,822 of record LKUV01000149.1, read on the forward strand.
TGTCATGGCGAAGATGGTGTGGACGCCTGCCAAGGCTGGACCTAGGGATGACTTGTTGAGAACATCACCTTGGACTACCTCAACTTTTTTGCTGAGTTCTTTTGCTTTTTCAGAGTTGGTGTCGCGGGTGATGGCACGAATTTTGAATTTTTGGGAGAACTCTGGGTCATTTAGAACATAATTGACGATTGAACTGCCTTGTTGACCGGTTGCACCGAAGACGGCGAGGATGTTTGACATTGTTAAGGTGTGTTTTGGATGAGAGTCTTGGAAGAAGGATGTGTTGCTGGATATCTGTTATTGAAAGACTTGAGGCTCTCGGTTATATTATATTATTTTGAGTTGGTGTGAAAAGGGGTTGAAATCCGTCGGGGTCGATTTCGACCGAGCCCGAAGGGCGAGCTTAGTAAAATTCAACGAGGAAGCTTCCATGTGAGAAGTTATTGGTAGGGTGGGCTTAAAATGCATGGCGCCAGTAACTGATGGGATGTCAGAAATTAGATAATTTGTAATTGTGGTCCGACATAATATGTCAGAAACTAGTATAGCTCATTCATTGGTCATGTAGTAGATGTGATTTGTAGTAGCGAATGTCAGAAAGGGGTCGGTATCCCCGAAGATCACCAACACCTCTTGTAGGAGCTTTTACTATTCAAAGGAGAAGTAAAAGGACCCAATGAAACTCAGAACCCTCTAAGAAGCCTCGCGAAATGGCTGTCACCGAAGGCTAAAAATTTGTATACTCCATGGTGATTACGTTTTTTCGAGCTTTCGATCTCTTGAAAAAGGTTTTATTAGCTAATTTAGTCAATAGTTTGCTACCTTCCATTGCCTAATACGTTCTTAGGTTAGATCTAAGCGAGATTTCTGTCAATCCCCATGTCAGAAACCCAAGAAGATCTTCATTGGCTGCTTGAAGTATTACAAAAAGCTCTTTGCGTGACGAGGTGCCTGGAAACTATAGTCTTTAATGCTAATATGGAAAAGGTGATACATTTAACTAGAATGAAGATCAAGCCTAGAATGGTTCCCTATGTAAAGAAACATGGTTTCCACGCTTTAGCATTATTACCCTATGTTCTTCTCACCTTTGAATATATATTTATCGTCGGGTTTATAAACAGATTGCAACAGGAACGATAACTCCAATCCTCCTTTCAAGTTCTACACTCCATCCAAAGCCCTTCTTGGGACTTGTCTTTTCAATTAAAGAAACCATTGTCAAAATGCTCATAGGTGTCCCCAACGACCGAAAGCTATATTTTACTAAGCACATTGATTAATTACGAAGATGAGTACTGTGACTGTTCTGATGAACAACAGATGAGAGAGAGAGAGAGAGAGAGAGAGAGATCATTACGTCACTTTTTTTCCCTTAGATTGTGCGAATCAACTTCGGACAATGAAAAGTATTTTCCGAGAGAAGAATACTTTGGTTTCTTTCTCAATTCTCCTAATCTTCCAAACTCATTGTTGTGTACATAAATATGATAGAATGGCGGAGAGTATGCTTGAATCTATTACTATGTGCTCTTTTTTATACTGCATTTCCTTCTCAACCTCGTTGGGCCTTTAAACTACCCACTATATTCAAGCAATTCTGAGAAATTTAGGTTCTAGAGGAGGTAGCTTTTGATTTCCAACGTCCACCAAAAAAAAAACCTCTTAAGTTCCAGCTTTATACGACCACGTGATTAAATGTGCCTTCTTTGAGTTGATAATTCCACACCCCGGCGTACTTTTAGAGCGCCAATATGCAACCAACAATTGCAACAACATGGCTTCTTATAAAAGACAGTCTGATTCACAGCATGGCGAGCATTTCCACTTCCAAAGATCGGGACAAGGTTCTCGTGACCGCAGAATATCATGAAGCCCTTTGAATTTATCGACGAAAAACGCGACTTTAGTGAAAAACCGGCGCCATTCGACCTCCTATCTTTCGATCACTACCTTCTCGAGAAATGGGATGTCCCAAGCGCAAAGACGGAGTGGGAGCAAAGGGAGGATGCCGTTAAGAGCTAGCTTGCGTTAGGTGGCACTGGGAGATTGGTGAGAGTGCAACTTACACATTCCCAGCCGGCTCAGAAGCTTCAACGCCAACTAACTCATTTGAGGCATACCACGCTGAATGCGAGTGGAAAATGGTGCGTGGCGATCATTGCCCGTACCTCCTGAAGTACCTCAACACCTTCAAACCCATCAGCAACATGCAGAAATGTCCACTTTTCCAACAATCTCGGTGTGGATCCGTACCTGGTTTGGAAATGACGCTGTTACCAGACAAGAGGCCGATGCATCCTATAATACCCTTTGCGAACAGATAGATTATGATACAGCGCCATTTATCGAAGGAAATTGGGCAATTGAAGACGATGAGGAACTGGCAGATGTTACCGGGGCACTTACAACTACTGGAGTCACTCCATATGTGCTACCGATTCTTAAGCACTATCCGGATATACTTGATGGGGCCGTAGGACCTGACGAGAGGAGAGGCAATATATTGCCGATGGAAACATGACTGGGAAACAGGCCTTCTTAGTGATGGTTGCGGACAAGATTGCGTGTGAGACTGGAGCTGTCCTCTTAGTTGGTATCGACGATTTTGGAGAAATGCTACCAAAAAGATTGAGGATTAGGGCCGATGAAATTATCGTCTTCAAAGCAACCGGGGAGAATGGGGAGGCCCTCGAAGAAAACTTCAATGTCGGCGATGCCGGGGAATTTTATTACCACGATGGAGATGCATGGGAACTTGATTGAGGTTCTTGTTGGTTTATGTTCGCTGTAATTCCACTTTCTTTCTAGCTTACCCCATTTTTCCATCCCCCCTCTCCAAGAAAACACTGCGATTTCTCAACCTCTATGCAGTCAGCATTTTTACACTCCTCGCTCTTTTTTGACTTACTTTCAACCATTTGGTCCTCGATCAATCAACGTTTCTGATCACCTCCTCCTAATAAAGGGTTGAACGTCAAGCTTGAGAAAATTTTAGAGGTTTTCTGTGGTGCTGTTGGGACCGCCGTCGTGAGAGGAGGCGAAGTGGCCGTTGCTGAGGAGTTTGGACCTGGCGTTAAAGAGCTGGTTTGGCCACTCGTCGTCAAAGTTATATATCACCAGTTAGCAGCTTGCAGGGACGTTGCTTGTGGCAGGGAGGTTACCACTGACTGTGATATAGATTTCATGGTAAATATCCCACGCACTTTGGCAGTCCTCTTCCAGCTCTGCATAAGATGGCTCATATTCGAAAACCCTGCCGTTCTCACCTTCAAACGGGCAATACTTAGCTCGTTCGATAAGGATTGTAGCCAACGCGGCATCTAGCAAAGTTCCGCTTTCTGTCGCGATGGCTGGAGGGTCAGGGGGCCATGCGAATGTCGATTCTTGGGTTTGATTTGCTTCCGAAGTTGCGGTTGCCATCGATTCCGTGACTGTGGACCAAGCCCAAGTTTCTTCAGTGGGAAGATTACTGGCATTTGGTAGAGGTACTAGATTGCTGACACTGATCCCATTACCACTCGCCACCGTGGAAGCAGATGTAGGTGCCTCCGCCTCCATAACAACTTTCGTGTCCCCAATAGCAGCTGCCTTTGCTTTTACAACAGATTGCTTGTTTGTGCTGCCAGTTCCTTCGGTTCCAGGAGGAGAAACGCAAATTAATTTCCCGGCCATGTTTTGAAGGTTGTCGCAATTTTATCCAATCATTGGATTCCAGCTTTTTAACATGACCTCTATCGTGCCAAACCCGATCATTTTGAGAATGGAGCTACAAGTGTCAGAGGGCAACACTGTTCGAGTTGAACAGTTCAAGATGTTGTCCAGGCATAGGATTTCTCCGGGCACGAAAGTTGTGTTCCAGTTCGAAGGTATGTTGTTTTTTGCTAGTAGGCGGTTTGTGGGTATATTGAAATGGTCAGCAGCAACGGACTTTAGTGTGTCTAAAATTTTAGCAACATAGGTGCTGTGCTGGATCTACATGTGTTACACCCCACCGTTTCGGGTTGTAACAGGACTTGGCAGCCCCCCTTTTCCCCTGTATATAGCCCATGTAGCCACTCCTAGTTCCAGAATCAATCAATCACTTTGGTGTCATTTCCAACTCAACAATAGGTTTTGTCACATATGGGTCTACAGTATCAATCAGCAAGAGCAGAATGGGGTCTTGCCTCAAGTCAGTACTCACGATGTATTGTCTTTTTCTGCTGTGTAGGTGTTAACTGTCGGTGCATTGATTGCCACTGGGTACGAGACATTTCCACACGATGCGACGAGTGACTGGAATTATTTTACATAATAAATATCTCGTTCAAAAGGCTGCTCCAACTGCAATTGAATCTTTTTCAAGTTGCAATCAAGACATTTAATATCCGCTGTCATATCTGCGAGTTGTTCCTTGCAGAACACATTGTTTGGCGACCGTATGTTGGTTAGCAAAACAGTTGCAATTCGGGTCGCAAAAACTCATCTTGGAGACATGTCATGTTGTAACGGTAAAGCAATGCTCCAGCCATGTGCAAGGGATTGATTTGTACAACAGATGGCGGGTCAAGACTATCTAACGGCACCTCCACGCTGCTTGAACCACATTGAGAAGCAGCTGATTCGTATATTCCGTAAAGAGCATTTGAGCAGGGTGAAGTGCAGACTTCTTGGAGATCTTCTATACTGATATGCTCCACTGACAGATATAGTTTGCCGGAGCATTATATAATGGGAGTCGAAAGGATTGACCGACAATCTGCTGGGACGGCCGAGGGTACGTAATCTGATTTTGGAATCACGAATATTTGACCACCTACAGGTCTCAAGATACTGGTCAGAAGTAGCACCAATAATTTCGGAGGATTTAACACGGAAAAAAGCATATTTCTTGCTCTCTGACGGCTGAGGTGATGGAAAGGAAAGCAGTGAGTTATATTGGTCGTAAGTCTTTCAGATAGACCCAAGTTGAAGAACGCTGACAAGGAAATGTTGGACATGGAGAGAATCCTTCGAGGGTCAAGGCCCTATTCTGACCCCAATGTTACAGGGCTCGCTAACTGCACGGAGTGTTGAGTACAATAATTTGTTGGAACGGCGTTTTACTTGGGTACTCCGCCCAGCTGACAACCCAGGGATCCGAACTCGATGTTGGGGACATTAAAGCCAACTTCGTTGGCTCGCAGGGCTGAGATTTAACTATTTATGTTTTGATAGGTGCTTTGATAGGTGTGCTTCCATTCCTCTTGTTGGCTTTTTATCTAGGCCACGCTTTCTAGGGCGGTTGCCCATCTTATAATACAAGCAAGACGGCACAGGCTCACTCCCCATGACTCGGGCCGCCGCGTTGTTGTTGTTTCTGGAAGTCAATCCCATATTCTGGATGGACGGCGGCCGGAAGTTGATAGAACAGGCGGCTATCGCGCCAATCATCCCAGTCAACAATTTTAATCGTGGAGGGCATTGCTGAGGAATCATGCAGTTGGTGTTACAGTTTATTTTGCGATATTGTCCAACACTACAGTAACTAAGATCAAATCCTACGAGTTGGTACAATCGTTGATGCCTTGGTATGATGCCCAAACGAGACGAATTTGTTGGTTGCTTCTTCCCGTGGACCTGTTATTATGAACACTGTTCACTCCTCGTTTTCCATTCCATTTTAATTTCTTATGCACTGAAGTCAGCCTATGAATTGCCAATTTCTGTTCATTATTCTTGAAATACAGCTAGTATGGCTTCGAATTTTCCATTTATAGTTTCCTTCCTTCTATTATTTGTATTTTCCGGCAGTGTATTAGGCCAACAGGTTGCCACTAGGTCGGTGTCCATCTATCCTCTTTGCCTTTGATTTAAGCTATGCTAACGTCGAAGCTACAGACTATCCCGGAGGCAAACATGCTCCTCAAAATAGCAGCAGAGGAGGGTAGCTTATTATCAGACATCCGCAAACTCTCGCGAGTGTGACAGATTCATGCCGGAGGATATTTAATACATGCCCTTACACACGTCAATATCGCTTACGGAACACTCGGAGCGGACTTCAAGGTCGGGAGACTAGATGAATCAACGATCCGCCAGGTTACGAAGAGAAAGTTGTTGAATAGAGCTTTGAGAGTTTACCTGACGATCAGAGACCCGGATACCAATCTACCAGGTTCCACCCACAGTCTTTTCTCTGATATGATTTCAAGTCCCGATAACTTCAACACTTTCATTACTAGCGTGGGCGATACTTTGGCCAGGTATGGGTTGGATGGAATTGATATCGGTAATTCTCCTTGAATCTTAGCTACTTGAACTTGAAATTAACCATCAATAGATTGGGATTATCCCGGTGCCATTGATCGAGGTGGCACTCAGCTTGACGGTAGTCATTTTACAATTCTCGTGGGCCAAATGAAAGCAGCTTTTAATTTACGCGAGCGTGCGTGGGGTAATTATTACGACTTCTCCATTTCTGAGCCTTTCTGATTGGATATAGGTATATCTGTCACTCTTCCCGCCAATCACGATTACCTTCAAAACTTCGATCTGAAAAATATGGAGCAATATGTTGAGTGGTTCAATTTGAAGTCTTATGATATAAAGTTTGTTCAGTCTTTCATTAATTTCCACCCAAGTTGCTGACATATTCAGACAGACTAAAGACAAGTCAACTGGGTATGTTCAACTTGAGTTTTCAAAAAACGTGTCTTCGTGAAATGCGATAAGCTAATGCAATATGTAGAAGTGTTTTCGTCCAGTCAATTTTAACCGATATACAGAGTGCTCTTAATTTGCTTTCGAGTAACAATATAGATCTAAAGAATGTTAACTTGGGGGTGGGCCTTTTTGGCCGAACTTATGCCTTGGTTGACACCTCTTGTACACAGCCTGACTGCAAATTCTCTGATCCCGGGTTGCCTGGGGATTGTTCCAATAAAGCCGGAGTGCTGACCTATAGAGGTTTGAACATCCCTCCTGTTTCCTCGCCTTTTTTAGCCATCAATGCTAATCACCCCAACAGATATCAGTAACTCCCACAAGAGACTCAGTAAGCAAGACGCGTATTATGATAACCCTGGTGGTAGCGAGTGGATGGTGTACGATGACGATCAGTGTATAACATACAACGGCGCGCTTGGCCTTGCTGATAAAGCAACTTTCATGGATGCCCATTACATTGGAGGTGTGTCGATCAATTTTATAGACCAGGGCACAGTGGATTTTTCTGCTCTCAGCGGTATTTTGGCAGATAGCTTCGTTACAGACGCTCTCATCGAGAGTAGGACACAAAGTGAGGAAGAGAAAAAGATGACGACCTATACGGATTCATTCTCCTGGACGGTGCGGAAGATGCACTGCAAGGAAGTTTTCCCCGCAACTATATTTTCGTTCATGAAGATGACGCAACTGGAAAGCCACTTAAGACGAGAGACTCATTCGTGTCGGACGATCCGATGATTATGGGGACCGCATTCGACCACGAAGAATCTTGGCACTATGTATACTGTCATAAAGGAAAAGAGCGTGAGTGCGATAAAGTTTTGTTAAGTTGGGAAGGTCCTTAGTACTGTAGGTCATGGAGAATTGATTGATTTGTGTAGGTGGTTATCTAAGGTCTATATATAAGGAGTGAATGATGATTACATCATAATGAATGAATGATATAAGGACGATATAATAATGATATTATGATGATATAATGATATGGTGGATTTAGCACAACACTAGTGATCATACCAGCTGATCAACATAGCAAATAAAACTGCCGATGAAGTGGTGAATCAAACAGTAGTTCATTATGAGAATAAACAATGAGAAAAGTCAGGTGATGTTATGAATCCAGCGCAACAAGTTTTCATAGACGGAGCTCAAGATACCATTATCGCCTTACCTCGCCACATTGGATCTGGGCCGTATGCCAGAATTGTTAGTATGGAACCTGTTCATGAAAGCCAGCTTCCTGATTATCACATTGGCCGCCGAGCCCTGAAAAAAGAGCATTCGATGCTATATAAATTGGTCTTCGATTATGCTTTTGATCTAATAAAACGTCAAACACCTGTTAATATTCGAGTGGATTCCACCAACGTGATTAGGTATTGGGACGCTTTTACAGGGCCAAAGTCTGGAAAAGGAACTGGTGCTTCTCGGAGACATGAAAAGCGTTATCATGATCTTCTTTATCCTGACTGGCTTAAGAATCTCAATGGTAAGTGCAAACCCCTGGTGGTACTCAGTTTTATGAAGCTAATACCACCTTTAGAAATTAAGCTTGAGGATAATGGTGTGCTCCTTATGAGCATCAACAAAGAGATGTTGCTGTATCGTACGTCACACCATGTTGTGGTTTAAGGCGATGTTCTAACTTTTTATAGGCTATAGGGTAGGATGCCCTCGAAATAAGAGTGTCTTGAACGCCGGACTCGACATCACGCTTAATACAGATATCCAAATGGATGCTAAGTGGGCTTTCCTCCTCTGGAACTAATATACCGCTTAATATTCATAAAACCTAGACACAATTTTGTTTATTTTCTCTCAATTCTGCTATGTTGCTTGCTGCTAATCACACCAGCTGTCAAACCATCCGCACAGCTAACTTTTGAAATGAGAGAAAGTGCTGAAATGAGATATAACAGTAAACACATCAAATTTATTGACACATTATCCTGGCCAGGACTTTCGATCAAAGGGTATATGGTGCTTCTGGGAGGAAGACAAGGACAACTATTGACCCTGAGTATCATAGAATCGCTGCTATTGGCCCAACTTTGGATCTTTATGCTGAAATGCATTCACAAATTACGATTTCCGGGTAGGGAAAAGTCTATTTGCTTGCAAGAGTCATACTAACTGTAAAATAGAGAAATGAGAGCTGGGGGTAGCAACCCTGAATAATGAAGTTGTTGTTTAGCTGACAAGAGATAGCCCGAGTCGACTTTCCCCAATATGAAATTTCCTTCCCACAAAATGAGGAGTCAGCGGCATTTCAGAAGGTTAGGAGAACAAATTGCTTCCTCTAGCTATCTGTTATAGGAGATTGATAGGTTCATTTAGTTCCTCAAACCAAGCCAAGATCAAATGAAAGAAACCGGTGAGTCTCTTAGGGCTCAAAAGGACGTATAGGCTGACAGCGCATAGGTGTGGCACCGATACTAGATGCCGCCGTACAGGCCCGAGTTAATCTTGACGATAAAAATCCCTTCACACATCACATAGAGATCTTCTGACGCTTCTATGCAGTGCTCATAACCCTAGAAATAAATCTTGGAATCTCGGTCGGGCTCAAATCAACAGTGGCAAAAGCGTTGGTCTCCCACTTGTTTTCTCTTGAATCACCCCTGAATCACACTTCCTGGCCTTCAGCATTATCCTGTGCCAAATGCCGAGACATTTCTTGATAGGCAATTACTGACTCCCTTATATTTTAGGGTCGACGTACAAATTGTGGCATTTGTGAATAATACGTATGCGTGTCTTCTGCAGACAGCCGGTTTCCAAGGCTAACCATTGCCAGCCTAAGTTTCAATATCCAAGCTCAAGCTTCGGGTACTATTGAAGATGGAGGAAGTGCCCAAGCTAGTTACAAGGTAAACTAAATCACAGAATGACCTTGGATAAACATATATGCTTATAACAAATAGATCTTCCTTGGCTACTATTACAATTTTGGTAACTATTAATTGCCAGGCGTCTCGTACAGTTGATAATTTATATTCCCCTTTAGGAATTGGCGGTCGTGCAACGAGAGCAAGCCCCCTCCTCTCTCCCTTGCTGTTACTAAAAAACAAACAATTTCATAAGCTTCATTAAATATGCACTTCAACGTAAGTAATTCTACAGTATCCTCTTAGGTGGTTGCTGATATCATGCAGCATTAAACCTATGGCCAGGCCGAGGCCAAAAGATCAGTCTTTGGGAGCACCAGGATGTAAGCCGCACTCCCTTATTTCCATACGATGCTGTTGGAACTAATTCTCTATAGTCCGTCAGCACTCCTGCCATTGCTCCTCGGTCTCTTCCAGCATATTCTTACTGGAACGATACCAGCGGCGAACCCAATTGGAACGAAGATGGAAATGCAACTACAGATTCCTCTAGTAAGCTCGCCAAAAGATGGAGCATGAAATATATGTCGGCTTTTGGGAAAGGCCTAATCGCATGCAACTATGGCGGGCAATGCAAAAAGGGGAAGTGTAACGGCGATGTTTGTAATGTTGGCGACAATCCACAATCCAGGAAGCGGGAAGATGGCAGCCAAGCTCCCATCGTTGAAGAAACTGAATCTTGCATTACTGATATACCGACAATCATGCTGAACTGCAAATATTTTCCTGATCGCACACAACTCCACAAGAACGGGTCGACGAAACACTGGAAAGGCATCTGTACCAACATTATGAATCACCTAAGAAACGAAGGTCTCGGAGCGGGACCAATACAACTTGCATATGTGACCAAGCCAGGGTTAACAACTAAGAGGAATGCAATGTGTGGTACAGTCATAATGACGAAGAGGAAAATGATGGCCAGCAACGAGCCTGGGGTTCCAGAAACCTGGGCGCAACATTTCCAAAGAGAACGTGACGAATTTAGCAAGACCATCGGCCGTCCTCCTGTTGTGCATGGCAATGGTAATTGGGCATCTTGCGATGAATTCCCCTGGAACACGTAAACCATATCCCTTGGATTTGCTCAAAATTTTCTATACCTTAGCTAAGAACAAATTGTAGTCTCGAGGAAGGTGGAGTAGGAGTGAGAGAATGTGTACCCGGCTACCAACAGGAGGTTCAAGCACAAACGAACGCACTTACGAGAGTAATATCCCAAAACAGACCAGTCGCAGGAGTTGACGCATGGAGGGTGAGGCCCCTGATACGAACTACACGTTGACCTGCTAATTAAGTGAAAGAACTGGCAGGATGAGTGGGCTCTAAAACCATGGTATACGGCAAAACCAGCGTCAAAGAGGTTTACTTTTCACCTCTTCTCGTCAGGCAGTCAACCTGGCGCAGCAAATGGCGATTACAACATTTTTAACCATAGGCTAGTTTCTGACCCAAAAAACCCTAAACTAGTCACTGATATCGACAAAGCCATATCCACAGTAAATCTGGGCGGGAATTCCAGCTATAAAATTATGGGAAAGTTTAACGCGAAATGTGATGTAGGAGCAAGGTCACGAGGGGGAGCGCCGAGCAAAACGTGGGGGGGTCTACATTAAGGGCAAAAGGTTGCCAAACAGGCTCCCATTTTCACGAGAAAAAATGCTAATTGTTGGGATAGTTGCATGGTGAAGTTTGAGACTGATGAGGAGGTAGCCAAACGCAGGCGTGACCAACCTGGAACGGATATTAAGCCGCAAGTTACTTGTGAGTTCAAGTAAAATGCTCTATTTTCCTACAATCACTAACATTAGTCCATCAAAGCTATTGAGTCTATTCCGGAAGATGTACCAAAGAATTGGATTGACTTAAGATATCCTTTTCTCAACGATTCAGCGGAAATGGGCGAAGTGAGACGGAAGAGGAATAAGGCCCCAGTTGTTGACCTCGTCACTTATAAATAGTTTAGAAATATTATTTGTATTGTAAGGCGTTTTTGAGAGGAGAGGTTTATTTTGGTTTTAGTCTGAAGCTTTCTATCTAAATGGAACGAATAGTGGATGAGTCAGATGAAAGAATCGCAAGTTTAGACACTAAATAGAGACACTCTTAAGGATGATCAGACACTTAAGTAGGAGCCCACGCATCATCTCCCAGGTAATAGTCATCCTCCCCGACCTCCCCTTCTGCGAAATTCTCCTCGAGGGCCTGTCCATCGTCCTGCTAATTCCAGTAGAAAATTTTAACATCGTCAACTTTAATTCTTAGTCTTTGAGGCAACATCTCGCCGAAATCATCGATGCCGATTAAAAGGACTGCTCCTGTTTCACAGGCAATTTTATCTGCGACTATCATCATAAAGATCTGCTTCCCAGTAATGTTTCTTTCCTCGATGTATAAGAACTATTCAGGTCCTGGACGCCAATCAAGGGCATCTGGATAGCGTTTTAAAAGGGTTGATACGTATGGTGGAGTAGTTCTGGGAGTCTTAGGCGCGCGTGTAGGACCTGCGAATTTCTCGTCTGCCTCAAATGCCCAATTGCCTTCGATCAACCCTGCTTCATCTATGTGCTCACAGAGTTTATTGCTCGATTTATCTGCTTGATCTCGCATAACTAAATCGTTCCTAAACCACGTCCGCACCCACATTGTGCTGAGGCATAGAGCAGCTGCCTCGCAGCGCCGTTGGGGAGTTTGGAGATGCTGCGGAATTCCGGGTGGAACCGTGGGAGGCCATGCTGCAATTTTTTGCTTCCAAGATCGAACTTTCTCGTGATATGGCTAAAAAAATTAGCAATTGGATTACTATGGCAGCAAAGATTTTTGCAAAAAGTTCGGTCTTACCAGTCCGCCTACAGCACCTAAAGCAAGCTAACTTTTGACGACGTCTTCCTTCTGATCCAGCTCGGATTTGAGGCTTGCAACGTTTCAATTCTCCTGTAATAAAATTGTTAGCTCAAAGAGACCTGTGACGTGCGAGTTAAACAAAAAGCTCTAACTATAAGGTAGTGATCGAAGGACATGGCCAAATAGGGCGATGTTTTCATCCCATACCTGTTTCTCGTCGATGAACCTAATGATTTTCATGCTTCGCTAGTTGTATCGTAGGGTGGTAATTTGCGAGAATATTGGTGGATACAGTGCTTTGGTCTCGAGAGTTTCCCGTACCAACAATGTTAGGGAGGCGTTGGTTGGATGTTGGACCTGGGAATCCCTTTACGCCACGTGTAGTGTTACATTTCCCCCCTTCGGGTTTCCCTCTCTAGGTATGACCCTGTCATACGCAATCTCGCCATGATTCAGACTCAAATTCAATTCCAAAAACGTACGGTTAAACATGCAGAATTGATTGGCAATATCTGACCGAATTTTAGCTTTTGCAACCAGCTCCACTTTCATGAATATCAACGAAAGACCCCAGAAACTCCACCATCCTGAATCCCCATAACAAAGGCCCCTCCCCGCTCACCCCTTCCAAATATCCGGACCATGAGTCTTCTTCATATAAGGCTCACTAAGATAACTCGTCTATCAAAATCAGTCAGTCACCCATATTTTTTCCCCGTCCCCCTCTCCTCGTCACTCATCATTCATTCAACTCACATTCGTCTGGTTATAATAGTAAACATTCAGCACTGGATCACTCCTGTCATATGCCCCTGGAAAAGCTACCAACGGCACTGGAACCCCCTTTCCACCCCCAACAACCTTAATTTGCGCACAACTAACATAGAACTGTGGTCCTCCGTCACTGAAAGCGTAGGTTGGGTAGGCCACATGGAGAGCTACTTGTTCGGCGCGGAAGAGGTATGTTCCTGAGGGGAGGGATGAGGGGAGGGGGAAGGAGACGTTGTTACGGCCTGGAAAATGGTAAGCGAGAGTGTGTTGGGATAAAAGGGGGGAGGGGTAGAAATTGGAGGGAAGGGTGGAGGAGTAAATTACCCATGTTTTCCCATTTCACGTAGCTGGTGTTGTAGGTTTCGTCTCGGCCGTAGATCGTCTCTGTTACCCAGGTTGGGAAGTCTTCGTACATTTTAAACCACTATTTTGAATCAGCTTCCAATCCCACTAAACCTCCCCGTCGTTCACCCGCAAAAGGAGAACTTACGACGACACCACTTCCATCCCAAGTCTCAATTTTCTTCCCATCTGGTACTTTGGCCATCCAGCCTGTTGTTGGACCGGGATGATATAATGTATTTGGTACTGTAAATCCCAATTTTGAACCAGCTTGTACGGCTAGGGTTTGGGTGGTGGTGCTGGCGTTGACGTTACAGCGGAGGTCTGGGGTTGTCATTTGGGCAGAGTAGATGGGCATGTTGTCGCCGGCCCATTGACGCATGTATTGCCAGCGGGGGTAGTTGATGGAGTTGTAGAAGAGGGAGTTGAAGGTGTACTATTTTGGTGAGCCATGTTTACTAAGAGGTAGTTGAGAGAAATGAGCGTGGAAGGAACTACGCGAAGATCAAGTGAGAACGAATTAAAAGACTGGGGCGGGGGTGGTTACATGGGCAATGATGAGTGCGCTTTGCGCGAGAATCTGGAGAGTATAAAGCTTCATCGCGACAGATATCAAGTAGCAACTGGAATTAAATTGGCAATTAGGAGACCAGAAAATAGGGACACGAAGCTCTCTATATAGATAGGATGAAAAAGAACAAACAGGCGGAACAACATCTTGAAATACCAATTTGCACTCTTGTAAAAGGCTGAAAGCTTGGTCTTCAAAATTGTCATGCCAATTGACTTGACCGAATGAAAATTTGCAAAATACAAGAGCAGGGCAACTCAGGTAACCATCATCAGATACTTGGCCGCTTCATTCCATTGGATTATGAGGGAATCAAGATCGGGTTGTGCAATCTGGCAAAAGGAAAAAGGGGGGGAAGAAAATGGGGTAAAAGCGGGGGCAGCACCCTCCGAGGTTTAACCACTGATCGCGCCAGCCTTCGATTAGGTATATATTAATCTCCCAACAAGCAACATCTCAGATCCCCATCTCAGCAGTATCATAGCCATTCGCCTCCAGGTACGTTTTGAACTTGGCGTCTTCCGTCTCGAGATCTTCATTATGCTGCATTTCAGTCAATACGAAGCACGCGTCGCAATCATGGCAAAGGAAATGGAACTTACATTAGGAATCAAGAACCAGACACACAAAGTACCCACCACCGAGATGCCGCTCCCGATCAAAAAGATGAACTGCTGACCCTTGGTCTTGGTGGGAAAATCTTTCAAGACACTGCTAAGCACAGTCGTTCCGATCGCAGCGCCCGCCTTTCCAATCGCCGCCGCGAACCCGAGGAAATGACCTCGAAGTGGTGTGGGAAAAGACTCGGAGGAAACCAAGAAGTTGCAATTGCCTGGACCGACTGAGAGGAAACTCTGGAAGAGACCATATAATACCACGAAGAGGGGAAAGATGTGCTGGATTGGCATCATCGCGCCTCCGATCACGAAACCAAATACACATACAATCGACCAACCCAAGGCGTATGCCTGATGACGACCGATGCGATCGAGAAGGAACGCTCCGCAGAGAGAACCTGGTATCGCAAATGCATTGACGAGTGCCGACCAACCAACACTCTGGATGAGGGTCAGGTCTTTCCCGAAACCAGAAACGAGCGTCGGGGCGAGCAGGTTGAAGGGGTAGACCACGAAATCATACAAGAACCAGGCGGCACAGCATCCAAAGAGGGGTCGCCAGTACATTTTGAGGGCCAACTTATACGGGATGTTGCGCTTGATTGCATGTCGATTATACTGGGTCGAATCGATGAGTCGCATGCGGAAGAAGAAAATCGTCAGGGGAAGCCGAGGTTTTGTCAGATGGAGGAAAACAATTAGGGACTGATCCTATATGGACTTACGAAAATCCCAATTCCGAAGCAGATCCTCCATATCCCATCGCTTGCCTTTCCGTGGTAGGCTGCAATGACAATCAGGGAGATAATTGCAGAACCAGTGAAGCCACTGATTATTGCCAAATTGGTAGAGATGGCTACCAGGAATCCACGTTTCTTTCGCAGATTGTCCGAATTGGCAGATTCGAGTGCCTGAGCTGTGCAAACAGCATACTCCCCTCCAGCTCCTACTCCAGCTACACCACGGGCGATTATCATCATCCAAAACATACCTGTTGGAGTGGTACCGTGGGATGCAGTTGACAGGATGATTCCGAAAACAAGAAACAAAGTCGTGGCAATGACACCCATTTTTCTTCCATACCGATCAATGCAGAGACCGAACAGGAGCATACCAATGGCTTCACCAATTAAGATGGAGTTGGACAATCGAGTTTTGATATCTGCTGTGAGTGCCTTTGGATATCTAACACGGTGATCAGCTTAGAAGCCAAATGAATCGGGGTGGTCCAGAACGTACAGGATCGCGAGTACGCTTTGCATATATCCGATGATCTGGACATTATATCCATCAGAGAAAAGTGCTACGCCTTGAATCAAGATGTTGAATGAAGAAGTCTCATGATTTGCGATTGGACTGGTAGTCTCAGAGCCATCATCGCTGACGGGCTCAGAGGTTTCTTGGATTTCTTTTCCGTCGGCCATTTCAAAATAAAGTTTGACTTGAAAGGGAAAGTTTTATATTTCTCCTAAGGCGGTTGTCTTTATACTTCTACCTTCGCATTTCCACTTATTCTCAGCATTGGCAAGTCTTTCATCGCTCAATCTTTCAAACGTTCCGCCCCCTCCGGGAGAAAACGGGTACCTGGTGGTACCTCGTAGTACAAATTGAATTTTAGTACAGCATGTTTTTGTTTTGCTCGCCATTGAACTATTAGTCTGTCACACTATACCTATGGCAAAATTCTCAAGTGAGAGAAACAGTGGGATGGATTCGAATTCTTTGATTTCAGTCCCACCGTTCCTGTGGATCTGTACCTGTGCCTGGGACGAGGTACCTGTTCGCAAATTCGTTGCCAGAAATTTATACAGACAACGTGCGCCTCTTCCGGAGGCAAGATTGGTTGGAAAGTATTTGCACCCCACCTTTGTTTAGGCTATCTGGTTGATCGGAAGCAGAACCAAGAGGTTGGAATCGGCATCTAACCCAGTAATGCAATGCAGAGCATGTGGTTATGTTTGGGAGACCAGTTTATTAACGTCGGCGTGTGGATGTCGTCCTTTGACAAGGCCTTTCCTGTCTGCTTTAGGTGGGGCGATGGAACTTTGAGGTCGAACACCACCTCATATTTTAGAAGAAACACAACTGGAAATTTTAAATAATTCCTGAGTGAAAAATGTGCATTTTCAATTCCTTCCTGGACAGCGTGGCTGGAGCAAGTCCTGTTACACTACGTCTCATAACTGTGTACTTCACCCAATTCGTAAGTCACTCATCTGTATAGTTACACAATTAACCAGAACAAAGCTACCACTAGGCCCAAGATATCTACCCATCATATACTCTAGCTTCATAGTATACCTCATATCCATCTTCATCAGCTACTTTTCCAAATCGAGGAGACCATACACGACACCTCCCTCGCTTATCCTCTTCCCAGGTCTCTATGAACCTAGACGAAATCTCACTTCTCTTTTGGCCCTATCGTTAAACTGTTTCACTCTCCTAGCAGCTCTAGACTTCGTCTTCCGTCCCCAAGTTTTGGAATTAGGAAATGGTGTCAACTTCTCGAGACTGGGATACATCGATTCCACCACCGCGCGAATCATTCTTCAGGATCCTAAAGCTGGTATTGTAAAACTTGAATATAGCATCCAGGATTCCCCGTCAAAGGAGACGGCTGTGCAAACTAAAACACTTCTTCCGGAAAACGACTTCGTAACAACCTTCCTTCTAAAAAACCTCCAACCCGACACAAAGTACACATACCATACAAACACCACCCACAACCTCGACGGTACTTTCCATACGGCTAGTCCGCATCCAAAGAAATGGTCCATGCTCTCAACTTCCTGTCTCAAACCTGGGTATCCTTATCGTCCAATGGATAACCAACTACGTATCACTGGTCTAGAATACCTAGATTCCTACATCTCGAAGGAGAAAATGGAATTCATGCTCTTCCTTGGAGATTTCATCTATATCGATCTCCCCGTGAGGTTTGGGGTTAGTAAAGAGAGTTATAGGGAGGCTTATAGAAGGGTTTATGCGTCCCCTTCTTGGACGGAGGGGTTGAGGGGGTTGGGGTGGATGCATACTTATGATGATCATGAGTTTGAGAATGATTGGGCGCAGAATACGACAGGGCTTTTTGGGGATGCTGTGGGGCCTTGGGGGGGTTATCAGGGGGTGAAAGGAGGGACTGAGGGAAAGGAGGAAATTTTGAAAGGGAAAAGTTGGTATACTTTTTCGAGGGGTGATGTTGAGTTCTTTGTTGCTGATGCGAGGAAATATCGGGACGCGGATGAGATGGAAGATGGCGAGGGGAAGAGTATGCTTGGTGCTGAACAATTTCGTGATCTGGAAGAGTGGTTGAAGACGGCGAAGGGATGGAAGATTTTTTGTTACTAGTGTTCCTTTCACGAGAAACTGGAGGGGGCCGGAGGAGATTGATAGTTGGGCTGGGGATCTTTGGGAGAGGGAGAGGATTTTGGAACTCATGTGGAGTAACGGAGGCGCAGTGGTGATCTCTGGTGTACGTCACATTTTCCCCTTTCACTCCCCCTTAATTTTCTTCCTCGCCCTCTGTCAGTTTAACTGCAAGTAAACTTGCTTACAAATAACCCAGGACCGACACGAACACGCGACAACTGAATTCCTCCCCATCCCCACCTGGAAAGGGTTCAGGGCTATCTTTTCGGTAAACCGGCGCATATATTCGTTTCCGCTCTGTCTGAAATTATTCTAACTTCTAAGGTATCTAAAATAAGAATGCGGAGGAGGGCGGTACGACAGACTCGCGGTGGTTATCAAATGCGGCAGTAAATAGGTACCTCTCTTCTCTTGGTCAACTCTGAGGTATAATTTAATTTATTACCTCAGATAATTTGTAAGGATTGAGGTTGATTGTTGAGAGCATTTTTGCTCGTCCCCTCGCTAGGGTATGGTACGAGCCTGAAGGGCTCGCTGCTGTTTCTACTATGCTTCGCGCGCTTCGCGAGGCAAATTCAATACTGTAGTGGCGTATTCGTGGGACTATGCTATTGGCTTGTGTCTGCTCTGCAGCCCTTTGCACTGCCCCCAAGGCCGCCCGCCTCATTCTTCCTCTTCCAACGCTTTCTACCAATTTGTCCTACAACACCCCGCATTCTCCTTTCAATTTCACAACGGATGAGCCACAATCAAGTGGATATGTTAAAAAATCGATGCCTTGCTTGCTTCCGTGAACATGACCGACCCTGTCACAAGCGAGAGAATAGACATGTTTGAGGAAGCTCGCAATGACTTCCTCAAACAGCTTTCCGATGTGGAAAAGGCCCAGCTTATGCAGATCAAATCCCCGAGAGAATTTATAGAAAGTATCAAAGATCTCCAGAAGTTGTCTATGAATAAAAGCAAGTGCGGGAAAGCTTTCAAGGCTGTTCAATCGTGCAGCGAGAAATTACAGCCATATTTTAAGGTTATTGGCATTTTCGTCTCATTCCATCCAGAATACGCTGCCGTTTTCTGGGGAGTATTTAGACTTGTGTTGCAGGCAGGTATTCCTATTGAATTACTCGTGTTGAAACTGACAATATTTAGCTGTCGTGTAACTTCTTCACCTTTTTCGAGAAGCTTGGTCACTTATTGTTCCAATTATCGCGGAAGATTCCTGCCTATGAGATTCTTTTAGAGACCGTGGAAAAAAACGCTGAACTACTCAAGTCGAAAGCCTCTCAGCTTTTCTCTAGATCGCTTCAAGATTTCTATTCAGATTTGTTTCAGATATTTCGAGATATTGCACATGTATTTACACAGAAAAGTGGCAGTGAGGAACTTATCGTCCGAAGTAAAAGTCCCGCCTGACCTATTCTAGAACTCAGAAGAACCCCAGTTGTAATTGCGCAGCTTGTGTGGCAACCTTTCGATGTACGATTCGCTAACGTATTGAAGCGTCTCGACGTTCATCGCGAGACACTCGAATTGGAACTAAAGGTTATGATTTACCAAATCTATAATTATATCGCCACTCAACAGATCGATGAAGGCTCTCGAGCGAAGAACATGGAATCCAAAGTACTCTAGCCTTGTTTCCGAACTCAAGGATGAATTTGGCGAACTACAAAGACGTCAGTTTTGGAGTTTCATTTACTAAGTAGCTGCGTGCTAAGTTCTCGCAGAGTTTCTATTCGATCGTGTAACAAAATGGATTGGAGCTTCGTCGTTTGTAGACGCTTTCCGTCGAGCCCTTAAGCTGCGTCATCGTGGTACCGCAGAATGGATTTTTGAAAAGGACGAATATCAACGATGGAGTTGCTCTCAAGCCGTACACCCCACCTTTTGGGTCCAAGGTATTTTTAATTGTTAACCTGTGTTTCAGCTGCTTACAGTAAATCTGATAGGAAACTGTTAAGTTGGGAAGGTCCTTAGTACTGTAGGTCATGGAGAATTGATTGATTTGTGTAGGGAGTTATCTAAGGTCTATATATAAGGAGTGAATGATTATTACATCATAATGAATGAATGATATAATGACGGTATAATAATGATATAATGATGATATAATGATATGGTGAGTTTAGCACAACACTAGTGATCATACAGCTGATCACATAGCAGATAAAACTAGCGATGAAGTGGTAAATCAAACAGTAGTTCATTATGAGAATAAACAATGAGAAAAAAAAACAGGTGATGTCATAAATCCAGCACAACAGAAACCCTGGAGCGGGAAAGAGTGTTTTTGCAGCTTCCGTCATCCAAGAATTGATGGAGAGTGAGATAAACCAAGCATCTGCCCTCGTCACGTATTTTTTCTTCGAAGGGAATGCGGGGGATGGGTCTCTGCCACCTCAAGAAATTACTTATAGAGCCATATTGTCTCAGGCTTTGGATCATTTCAAGGACTCCAAGTTTGTCTTGAATATTGTTTCCTTCGCTTTGGTTAGTTGCAAACACGGCCAAACCTTTGCAACAACCGAAGATCTTCTTGAGCTTATAAGAACGCTGGCGCTACATATTGAACACAGGTTCATTGTCATAGATGGCGTTGACGAGTGTAAAGAAGCAGATGAGTTGGTCCTAGAACTCAACAAGACCTTGATGGATCGGCAAACACACCTCATGTTCTTCAGCCGTCCAAACGTCCGCTCTCTACACCATATGAACGCCAATATCTTAACCATCACCCAATCTTGTCTTGAACCAGATCTCACTGTTTAACTTGCCTTTCACGTAGAACAGTTGAAATAACTCAGCATACTTCCTAAAGATGCTTGCCGAGACGAGTTAGTGGAACACCTTCTAATCGGAGCAGATGCTATGTTTCAATGGCAAGGTTTATGATAAACCATCCCAAATCCGATGCTCTGGTACCAAGAGAGAGACTTTAATTGATCAAAAGCCTCAAAATTCCAGAGATGTTGGATGCTATGTATATCAGAATTCTGGAATCCATCGGGAAGAAACTTTGTCCGGAGCAACGCTTAGCGAGACAACTTTTCCTCTGGCTAGTTTTTGGAAAACAGAACTTTACAAAAACCCAATTACAGGAAATTTTGACGCCACGAAATCTTGATGTCTCAACCCCCCCCCACCGAAAGGCTATGTCGTCGGGCACCAATCGAAGAGTTTACCCATTTTGAGCATAATCTTATCATAATTAGTGGAAGTTTGGTACAGAGAAGATGTGAAGGCGCTCGACCACCGGAATATTGCTTTATTCATCGCTCTGTAGCGGAGTTCTTCAGATTTAGGTGTGAAAGCACCGCCACTCTGTGGGGCCACAGCCCAGGTTCCATTGACTTCTTTTTACCACCTAGATGCGAAGCAGAAGTAGAGTTGGCCTCATCTTGTCTTTCCTATATAATATGCCGGATACCGCGAAAGCCACTCTCCGGAAATATGTTTCGGCGCATAACCGAAGTGGAGGTTGAAGGAATAGTACCCTTTCTTGAATATGCAGCCTTTTACTTGCCTCTGCATTTAATTGACATAGCTACGCCGATTTGCCAATTACGCAGAGATTACCTGACAGATTTTTTCGTATTTTCGACGGTATATTGACAGTGCTCAGTCAATTTTTTATTAATAGACTTCTTCCGATGGTATGGGTAGAAGTGACCTATACCTTTCAACATCAAAAGAAGCTCCATGTACAGATGCGGCGTCCTTTATTGGAATGGTCTCAATGGGTTCAAGAATTGGATGGCTCCAGATTGATGGAAAATCATAGCGTCAATATCCCAAAATCAGTTGCTGCGTTCGCGAGATATCAATCTAAACTACATAGGTTGTGGGGCGACGCACTTGTTGAAGGCCCACATCAGATTTGGAATGATATTACCGCCTCACATCGACTCCCTTTCTGATACAGACGGTTGCCGCTACATTCAATGTCTTCCCAGACGAAAACTTGGTCTCACCGAGGAGAAGCACTATACCTCTTAGCAAAATATTTCGGCATGAACCCAATACAGAACACTTGGCTGTTCTTATCATTTGGCCCTGCAGGTATGTTTCACAGCCGGTAGAGACACAAGCTATTGACAAATTACAGCGATTTTGAGGTTCTGTGGAGACGCTCCGCCTTTCCGACGCCCATGGATCACGAAAATCCATGTCAAGGGTGGATCGCTGAGTACCAACTCTGGGATACCGCGAACGAAGAACCCGTCATGACAGAGGCAGCGGATATTTCAATTGACGAAGCAGAAATTCGATTGCAGTATGAAATTTTCCCTCTATCCTCCGACCGAGAGCCCAAGGATAAACTCGAAGGCGAAGAGTTGGAAGAAGAGTTGTCAATTCATTTTTCTACGAGCATTAGTGAAGATCTCGACACGATTACAATCTTAACAACGGTCCTAAGAAAGTTTAAGCGTGGCGTATCGAGCTCTAGGCTCGCATGTCTCGAGTGGGCATCAAGTACAATACCGAAATTGCGCACCATTGAGTCCGCTTCACTTCCAAGATCATTTGACGCACAACCAATCATCACGTTTGAAGGTATCAATACAGAAAAGAAGTTTGTGGATTGATACGATCTAATCGCTCTGCTAAAGAGCCGTTACTTTTCGGCGTATAAGTTAAATGCCTTCCAGAGCTATATCATCTTTGAGGGACACATATACGAAGAGTCGACAATCATGTTAGTCGCAATATATCGGCTGTCCATGTGTCAGAACAATCTTGATATCAAACTTCTGGCTGCGCAAAAGACGATAGCGGCCATGGGTTTTTCCGTCAATACGCTTTCCACCTAACTTTGCCGTTGCTCGGTATTTCTTATCGATCGTTAAACCAGAGAGTAGGTCAGATAAAACTATGGTATTTTACCAAATTGAATATGATAAACTCGAGAAACTTTGATGTATTGGAACTACCAGTTGTAGTACACAAATACATGAACTTCTTCGTCAGTCAGATTGCTGATGTTTCTGGGTGGGTGACCCACTTGCAGTTCTCCCATTGCGGAAAGTACATTATATATCAAGAGGAATCCACCCCAATCCCACAAACGAAGACTCTTTCCGAACTAGCCCTATATAAAGCAGCTCTCCATGACGAAGAGATTTCTGATAAACCTCGACAATGTAATGAACATTGTGAGAAATCACAAGAAATGGAAGTCTCAAATCAAAGTCTCCCGAATACACTTTCGCCTGGGCAACTCGTGCTTCATCCAAATGGTGATTCCACTAGACTCTCATTCGACCCAAGAGGTGCAACACGTAGTATAGAACTTATACAAAACAACAACGACACCGAAGCAAGGCAATCACTCTTGTCGCTACCCGCTTGGGGCGATGTGGAAAGTGCCTCAGTGAGCGTCCGAATGCTATCTCGATTACGGGAAAATAAGATAAACTTCATACTCAAGAAAACAGCACTGCCGGTCTACAAATTCAGCAGCCGGGCCTTAAATGCGGACCCTGCTATTATAACTAAAGATGTTCGGGCGATTCATCAATTGGAAATTATTGGTGCCTCAAAGAGGATGGCTGGATGGCAAGGGGTTTATGGCGATAACTTTGAAGAAAACGATGAGGATTCTCGGAACAAGAAGAGACTTCGAGCTAGCGAGAAACGATGAGAAAGGAGTGAGAAAAGCTGGGAGAAGAAATGTCAATTTGGTGTACAAGGCCAAATGCATTATTCTGTTGGGGTAAATTTTCTCTAGAACGCTTACAACAAGACATATTCAAGGCGCAGGCTACCTAGCACTATTGGCTGATTAAAATGTCGCTGGTATCTCAATTTAAGTAAGCGGCTTCAGAACCTGCATATTTTCTGGTGCTCTACATATCTCCACTGCCGCCTGGAGTTCTTCTCTTATATCAATGCTAATCCGTCGATTATATAGTAGCTCTGAAAGGAGATACTACTACAAGACAGAGTAAGAACTTTAACCTAGTTTCTCTTTAATCGTGAGTCTAAACTAAAGAGAAAATTAGCACAATCTTCGTCGATTCCTATCCCTTCTAAGATTGAGATGCCTTGTTTTAAACGTGCACGATTCTACTCTACTTGTCGACGAAAGCAGCACTTTAAACGCCTAGGACGTCTATAACAAGTCGCTACTATAAGGGGATCTTTAGTATCTATATACTCTAAAAGCTCCCTATAAACTATGTATTCCTAGGATTAACTTAAGCTCTTAGCAATAGAATAAAGGCTACTTAAATCACTTATATTATCATCTATTAATTATTGAAATATTATATTAAATTTAATGGTTATAGAAGTATTTAATTGTGACGACACGCACAGCTTACAGACCGCGCCGGGGCACGACTTCACCAAGGTGTAGGTTATGGCACTGTGGACTGCCCATTCGAAGATTCTAAGCTGAGGAGAAGAGGAGAGCTCGAGAGAGCTTGAGTCTAGATACAATTGTGCTTCGTTAAGCTATAACATGTGATATGAGGCACGTGACGGTCTAAACCATCACATTAATAATCTCTATAATATCTAGATATCTAATTAATATATACAGATACTTATTTTAAATTATTATTTGATTAGATATCTAAAGATAATTTTAATTAATAAATCTATAGATTAACCATTAGATTCCTATTCATCGAGAGTATTAGTTAGAGAGTCGTACCTCTTCTTCTTCTTTTAGTCGTAGTACGTGAGTTCTAGTTCAAGGTAGAGAGAAAGAACGATCAATCTTCTAAGATGGTTAAGTAAGGAAGGAATAACCTCGACCTTGACCTTAGGGCTACTTAGTATAATGTCTCGTTAAAATGTTGTTTTGAGTTTAAATTCGCGGGTGAGGGAAGGCTGTGGCGGTGCAGAGCACGTGACAGGCCCTTTCTCATCTTCTAGACCTATGGAAACTCTGATCACTAGGCTGGTCCGGGATATCGCTGTACTATAAATATTCTCTCTATAAAAATGTTTCTTACATTACAACACGGCTTTCCATAAGGTTACGTTCTACAAGTATTCGCGTTGAATGGCGCATTGGAGCCTTCACATGAACACGTACACCTTACAGGCGGCGACGCACCAATAATCCTACTCCTCAATGGACCACCAGTGCATTCCATTTCACAGGGGGGGATCAAATGCCCTTCCGGTTTTGCAGCATCAGGGAAGTGTGCCGGATCTAAAGCACGGAATCCAACCTCGTAGAATTGTCCATAATCAGGGCCGTTCCACCATCCCTTATTGGGTCCATTATTCACACATTTGTTGATAATGTTTTCCGTGCTGTCCCAGCATTGCTGCCATTGCGATCCTTGAGAAGGCGAAGTACGAACGAAGTAAGCCTCTACGGTAGCGGACATCGCGATGTACATTTCGCAAGATGTTGGGCCTGGTTTGAGGGACACGACTTTTGAGTCGATGCCAGCTGGATTTTCACACTTGTCGTTGCAGATGACCTCTCTCATGCGGAAGAGGATATCATCAGGGGAGGCGTGGCCTGTTTCAATTCGAAGGACTGAAGAGACATTTGGAACATTGTTGTTCCAACAGGTCGGGCTGTCGATTGGAGTCGTAGGAGTTGACGGTGATGTTGACTTCTGGAGATCCTTGATCCAGGCAGCACGCTGGGTCTGGTACGCCTGCGGGTATTCTGCATCCGAAGCAAGCTTGTTGAGGTTGAGTGGTGCAATGGTGGCTTGAAGAAGCTGTTCATCGAGTCGACACTCCATACTTGGATCAATATTGTCAAATGATGTGAGCTCGCCCTTGTCAAATTTCAAGGGATTGGCATTAGGGTAGTAATCCAGCACTGTGTTCTGTGCAAGCCAAGGAAAATCATCTGGTGGACCATCTGTACGTTGGTAAACCACGGGCAAGTGGGGATAACTATTTCAATAGTAAGCGTGGTTCAATTATTGAAGATACTAGAAGTACTCACGATCCAATTTTCGATTGCACGTACTTTGCAAGTGCGAACAATGCAAGATTGTCAGCGTTACGTTGCACGTACCAACCTGTTGGCATTGGATCATTGGGGCTAGGTGGCTCATATCGAGCAAGCATCTTAGTGCGCAATGGCCCATATGCTTTCGTTCTCCAACGGGTACCATCCGTCTCTTCGTAATCAATTTTGAGGTCAACGATGCGGGGATTTGGAGTATTGTCGCCAGAGGAGTCAGCTGCAAGATCCAAATGTGTCATCTCATGATACATAATGGCAGCTCTGTTCTCATAAGTCTCTAAATTAAACTTTGAATTGTCTGTTTTTCCGGAACCATCGGCCATAGCCTCGCTTAAACTAGGTTTGCTGAAAAAGACGGGACAGAAGTTAATCATTGGATAACCACTATCTGCGTCCTTGTTGGTAGCATATGCAATCGCGCCTCCTTTGGGGCGACTGGGATCTGGCGGCTCGCATGGATCTTGGGGTTTCTTTGGGCAACGGAGCTGGGGGTCATCGCACCGGACCTAAATGACGTTTAGATATTGATTTTCAGGATTTTAGTATAACTACTTACATGAATCCAATGGGTAAAAGGATATCCAAGCCATCCTGGATATACTGTTGCGACATTTGTCAAGACAGCTAAAATCAATTAGCGTTGTTTATAATTTAGTGGATTCGAGAACAATATGTACCTTGAATTTGCTTTTGTTGATTCTTATTGAACGCTGAAGGACCAAGGTACTCCAGCGCTGCTGCATCATCCCACGCAATATCGCTCTTGACACCAGCAGTATCTGCGATCTTTTGAAAATCGGAGTAAGCTTCGTTTATTTTGCCTCTCCAGGTTGTATCTGCCTTGTTGCAACCGCTAGAATTCGTTAGAAGGTTCAAGCTTTACTCTAAGAAATGACTGTTACACACGTATAGCGTATCAATCTAGTTCCAAGTGCATTTTGTGTTGTAAACTCAGGATACGCATCAGCTTTATCGTCCGCCGTGGGGTCGGGTTGGTGAAAGGAGGTTTGGGCCCAGGCATTCGAGAGGGAGAGAAGTAATAAGGGAAAGAATGATGGCCGCATGGTGAAAGATTTCCAAGACCCAAAAGGTTCGTACGCGTGAATGAAAGACTAAAGAAAAACAAACCGCTTGAGAATAGGAAGGACAAAAATGCTCTGTAATGAAAATACTTTTATGTACTTATCAAGCTTAAGAATTGAGATTAGATTAAGATAGTAGTGAAATCAAATAACCGATATCAACGTGTATATTACTGTGTTTCCAAATCAACCTCTCAGCTTGATCCTTTTAGGCGCGGGTGTCGATCCTTCCGAATGAAGTCGAGGCCATTAGACGCGCCAAAAACAGACAAGGCGACCATTAAGGTTATTTGAGACGCCTTATAGCGTTTAAAGTTATCTATTCAGGATGACACGGCGGGGGCTGTGTCATCCCCCAGGGGTAATGAATACAGTCAGCTGAACCCTTGCATAGGTGGGACTTACCCGTAATCTCAACTTTCCACTTTTAGTCATTCGTATCAAGAGAAATTCGGAAATTTCAGGCGCCTTGTAATCTCTCAGAATATGAAGTAATAGAATAGACGCTACCCATACTCTTAAAGGGAAATGAGGGGCTGAATAGGCGGGAGTGGGCGTCCCTAATTAGTACGGAGAACGCGGTCAAAGTATGGGCGATTGGTTTGCAGCCTGTAGCGCCTTGTAAAGTGCCCGGGAACATGGCACGAGGGCTATATTTTTAGTGGATCCTCCCTATATTTTGGGAGTAAAGCGTGTTTTTATAGGCTCGCTTAAGCCTATAGCTTCAGGGAGTCGATGTCTTTTACAGGGAGGCGAATTAGAAGCTTTCAGGGCATTACAGGCTACTAACCCTGAATACCCCATACTTTTGACCGTCTCCTCCGTAAAGAGAAACTACCAATGAATACGCCGCAAGATAATCGAGTTTTCTTTTATTTTTTCAACTAAACTGTCGCTTGAGGATCTTTTCACCATTCTCCCCAATAACCTCCAACAGAAAGCCTTATCAGGTGGCAGCGGAGGGTAGAAGTAAGATTGAATACAATGAACATTGAAGGGTTTTGTTTGCGTGCAGTGGATAAGCAGGGCCTTTGAAGAATTGTTCGATAGAAGACTTGAGGTAATTGATCGAGCCTCGATAGATCCGTGGCCTACAGCTGTCACTCACTGTCAGGAAACGCTCAATGCATTAAAGAATGAGAAGAGGTATAAACCTGGTAGTCATTTTGATTCATTATGTACCGTAAGTGCATTAATTTCCGAGGGGCCTTAAGCGAAAATTCGAAGGACTGAAATAGGTAGAGCAACTTGGACAGAGAGCTCAAAACTGCCAAAGGCATCATCAAGCCGGTCGATCCTCTTTTATCAATTTTGCTGCTCTCTCTGCCAAAGCATAAACAACACTCGCGATATTCCCTCTCCCAATCAACGGAATCACACTAACATCAACAACCCTCAACCCTTTGCATCCATAAACTCTCAACCTTTCATCAACCACAACCCCATCCTCTCTTGGCAACATACTACAAGTACCCACCGGATACCAGCTCGACATCGTTCCAGCTCTCACCACATCCCTCGCTATGTCTCGTGAGAGAGTATTCGGAAGTCCGAAAGAAGGTTGAATGATCTTTTCTCCTGTTTCCAAGGTCTGGAGAAGATTGCTAAGGGGTGGGGTTTGAGAGAGCTTTTGTGCAAACAGTAATCCCCTAATGAGAAGTTCCTCGTCTAGAGGGTGGGCGGGAAAGTTAGCGTCGATTGCGGGGTGGGTACGAGGGTTCAAGTCGGTGATGTGGATGGAGCCACGGGAGAAAGGATGTGTCAATACTGGGACAGCGCCGGCGTAGTTTCCCCGGTCGGAAACTGTTTATACCTGTGGCTCCGAAGTTGAATCGAAGTCAGCTTCATTTGTATTGAGGAGCTGCTTTTCTTGGATATCAAGTTGCTTCAGGTTTTCTGGATGCGAGGAAGGGAGGCGTTGGGAAGCGAGATTGGAGGGTACTGATTGGGGATCATCCAGACTAGAGAGATATTGGTGAAAGGAAAGCAGCGCCTGTGACACCTGTCGAGAGAGGATCGGATCCTTTGGTTGTGTATTCGTTGAGTGCCCAGTCCATTACTCCTGGTTATTTGAGAGTTTTAGCTGTTGCGACGCCAGGGACAACTTCGTATGCTATTCCTAAGAGACCATGATCCTGTATTTCTTTGTCAATATGGCAATTTCATGGATGCCAAAATCGAGTTCGAACTTGTAAATTTTCTCCAGCCCAGTCATTTT
The DNA here is from genome assembly GCA_001414455.1 of Hymenoscyphus fructigenus. NCBI lineage: Eukaryota > Fungi > Ascomycota > Leotiomycetes > Helotiales > Helotiaceae > Hymenoscyphus > Hymenoscyphus fructigenus. The sequence continues at coordinate 45,165 of LKUV01000149.1, forward strand.
CAACGGCCACATCAATTCCCAAACCTTCCAGTCTCTCCCTCCCTCTAATTCCCGAAACTTCGAGCATCTGCGGGCTTCCTATAGTACCCGCGCATAATATCACCTCTCCAGCCGCTTCCCTGGCTTTAACAACTTTCTCTTTCCCGTCTCTTTCATACATTACACCCCTAGTAACTATTTCATCTCCCAGCTTCTCACACTCAATTCTCTTCACAAATGTGTTAATGAGAATATGTAAATTGGGTCTTCCGGCATTCGGTAGATAATATCCGGTAGAAGCATAACTTCTGGCATTTCCATCCATGAATTTCGGAAGTGAATACCCACCCTAACTTAATCGAGAGTACAATCAAAATCGACAACAAATAAAAAATGGAAAGTCATCGGCGTCTTTCGCACAACAGAAGCGCTCCTCCCTATTTTAAAACCCTCCTCTTTCCACAAGACCCCTTCCCCTCTCCGGTCACTTTTAGGGTTCAACCCTAGAGTCTCAAAAGTCGGACCCCACGCATGATCAAGCTCTCCCATTCCCTTCGGAAAGTTGTGCTAGATATGCCCTTGATGACCATGCAACTTCTCATCCCAGATTCCCGCCTCTAGAGGCAAGTGAAAATGCTCGGATTTTCGAAAGGAATCATAGATTCAGAATTCCATCCTAGATTAGCGAGACTTTTCCAATTGTCGACGCCAAGACGAGAGGGGTTAGATACCATAAGGAAGTTTATTTCAGAAGTTCCACCTAGAACACGGCCGCGCGGGTAGGAAATGGTACGGTTATTTAGGTGGGTCTGAGGTGTTGTTGTGTAATTCCAGTCGTATTTCTTACTAAGGAGAAATTAATTGCTCAACATGCGCGTGAAGATATTGCTACACTTACTCTCCGTATAGAGAAGTCATCATTACAGGAGTGTTGATTTGAGGATCCTACTCCTTTATTATCAATACCCACTGGCACTGATCGATCGATGGTAAAGAGTACCTAATGACTGACCTTACATTAAATCTCGCCTCTCCAGCTTCGAGAATTAGTAATTGGGTCTTTGGTTCTTCAGATAATCGAGCAGCGACAGTGAGGCCAGCAGTTCCCCCTCCAATGATAATGTAGTCGTAAAAGTTCTCGTCTTCTTGACTGGTCGAGGTGGATGCCATTTTGTTGAGATTTGTAAACAATTGTGTTTTGAATTGTGATCCAAGGTGTTGTGCGAACAATTTAAAAATCCAAAGGCGAGCGATAGAAAGAACGTGGAAATACCCCGGAATCTTATAGCATTCCACCAGTTCCTTTTCATCCCCATAGCCTCGCGATAGCCTAAGCGACTGAAGGCGGCCACCGGAATTGGATGTGGTGGGTGCTTACTTAAGCACGTACATCTGTAATGACCAAATTACCCTACAAGTGAAGAGAAGTCTTGTACGCCACCAGATGTGCACTCAATTATCGTTGCTGCAATACTGCATGGTGATTGCGATAATCCTCGTCACACACGAGCTTATGATTGAATATGTTGCGCCACCAGCTAAGATGCAATCTAAGAGAGGTTTCAGGATTTCGTGGATATGTCGTGTCGTTCGCTCGTTCTATTACCTCCTCGTTGTGTTAAACTGATCGCAACAATACTTCAAAGGTTCCACAACTTTCACAAACAGCTCCTCTCGTCGTTTTTCCAACTTACTATCCGACTCTCCACTTCCCGGCATATTATGCAGGCACCATAAAATAGCATCTGCAAATTCCGGTCCGGCTTCTTCAATAGCACGAGGAGACCACTCTAATGCAGCTGCCATATCCAGGAACGGATTTGGCGTCGATCCTGAGGGGTATTTCTTTCGGAGTTCGTGATCCTCTAATGCGGTGCCAAAGCACAACTCAAGAAGGATGATACCAAGATTTGAGAGACTCCGATCATGAGAATTATCAGTAGCTGGAGGACTGGGTGCGAAGTTGCGTGATATGTATGGTTGGTCGAGGTATATTTCATCAGGGGTTGTACTACTTCGTAGAAAAAATATATCGCTTTTCCTCCATTGGGAACTTATCCACGGTGTGGCATGTAGTTGGAGGTGTGAAGACGCGAGTGTTAGAGCAATAAGGTAGCGTTCTCTTCTTGTTAAAGTGATCTTGGAATCTTTGCTGAGAAGTTGTTCAAGCGAGACAGTATCACGGATACTGGTTGCGCTACGATTTCTAAGGGGTTGGAGGGCAAAACGTCCCTCCTCGCCTTTCAAGCAGTAGCGTTGCTGTATATTGGCCGGATATGCGGCAATGGTATCACAAAGATTACTGACGTCTACCATGTTTAATTCACCCGGGCGCGATATCGGTTCTGAGGTGTCTGTAAAGGTAACTTTGGGGGTTGAATCAGGAGTCGTCACGATGCTCGGTACGGGTGAGATTTGTGGTGTGAGTGTCGGCTGCGGAGAGAGTGTTGCGCTTGGGTATGTTAGTGGAAATCTCCTCCAATGATATGATAACTACAAACCTGGCGTTATAGGGAGTCTTGTCCTTTTTGAATTTCCCCATGAATGACTTTCTAAAGGAGGACTTCTTTGGGGTCGGGGATGTGGATGTAGGGGGAGGAGTTTTGGGTGGAAGGGACTCGTTGGAAGCGACTGGAGTTGTGGTTGTCGTAAAGCTCACAACAGAGTTCTTTGGCTGCCAATCATCCTCCAGCAGTTTTATGTTTGTTTCCTGGCAGGTCCAAGACCAAGGTTTTGGTCTGAGGTTCTGTTGGGCATAGACAAACATAATTCTGAAGTCCGCGTTCGAGGTCGTCCGGTGTTGCAATAACAGATTGGCTTGGTGAAACATCTTGCAATCACAAGCCCATGATTGTGTCAAGAGATTGTAAAGCCTATCCGCGTGGCGCCAGAACTGCCACATCCCTTTGCTAACAGCAGATTTCTTCCCCACGTCACGACTCCGCCTCAACGCTGCGATCCTGTCACTTGTATCCAATAGCGTGCGTAGCTCATTGTTGTAATCCGTCAAATCTTCAAATAATTTATCCCGTTTCGATTGATTGAAACTCATTTTGATACGCTGTGTTTGAAATTCGAAATTCGCTTTGCTCACATATGTATCGATCGAGGTTTTTGTGGTTTTAGGAGAAAGACTAGTCTGCTATAAGAACAAAAATTAGGACAAGAATTAAACAAGGCAAAACAATTTCATCCGCTTCAAAGTGTAAGAAAAAGGAGTATAAACGAACATCTTCAGAAACCTTGCTCTGGAAGCCAGCCTTATCCATACCAAGCTCGCGCTTTAAATCAATCATAACATCCTGAATACGCTCAATGCTCTCTATGTATAAATCGTAGGACTTTGGAAGCCGCTGTCTCAAGCGCTTCTCCAATTCTGGATTCGCCCATGCCGCGCCATGAGGGTCAGCAATGAGCTGCTGCAATTCATCCTCGTCGGCAATCAATGGCAAGAGGAATTCCTCGAGGTTTTGCTCGAAAGCCAATTTGCAGATGTTAAGACCGTGAATCCAAATTTTATATGATCTGCGGATCTAGACATGATATCAGCTCAGTACTGGTACTTTAGACTGAATAATTCGAGTCTCCTTACCTTCCAAAAGATCCCCAAGGTTTCGGCAGTATCTCGGTAATGTTCAAGGGCGCTAATGGTCAGAGGGAAGGCACCAAGAATGAGTCCGGCGACTTCGACACCGCTCATGGTTACTCTTCTTAAGGTACCGACAACGTCGCAGAATGATTGAGTGGAAGATGGGCGCAAACTCGACGAAATTCAATCGAGGGGATCGCGGCTCTGTATCCCCATGCCACTCTTGTACTGCCAGTGCAGTTTGGGGGCGATTTGGGGGCCTCATGTCTCTCAGCCGCAACTAGACCGAATCTGTATTAGCCTGCACACCTTTTGCTTCATTTCAAGTCAATTAAAGTTGGTCACAATGAATCTGGTTTAGTGATTTCTCTCTTGTATTTCTTCGCCTGGCATGGCGTCTCCTGTGGCCTCGCAGGGGAAAGCTTGCGTGCGGCATTTCGATGAGCTTTGTGCACTGTTTGAGGACGAGGAACGTCAGTTTATATACGATATACCCCACTCGCAAACCTGTGATTACTATGCCCAATTCAAGATTTGGGCTGGTAATATAGGAGCGCTCCAAACGATCCAGTCAGCCAGCTCCCTTGACTATCGGTTGCGCGAGGTCCCCAAAGCTACGTCCCAGGTGGTCTCCCTCCTTGAAGACCTTAATGAGGCGTTAGAAGATGGTATGAACCTGGTTTTCTATCCATACGAAAGCTTTTTGTATACTTGTTCTGTAATTAATTGCTCTCAGTCATTGCCATTGCTTCTGGGGAGAGGGAGAACAGAGTCGGTTCCCCGGTCCCATTTGACCCCGAATTGCTTGATGGACACGAGGCCGAAAGCTCTACCCCTGTGCCAACTTCGGAGATCCAGGAACTTTTTCGGTCGATTCCGGAAACGACCGCGAGCCTATTCAAGCTCTCAATTCTCATTAGAAATAGCAGTTCTAGAGATCGGTATGCCAAAGCTTTGGCAGCAGCATCCAAAGCACCATTCGATGACCACTTTGACATTGACCATGTGGGAAACAAATTTCCTCTTCTTTATGGAGATGACAAGGCATGGCTTAGAAGACGTCTTGGAAAGGCCATCACCCAGAAACGACAATATCTGCATTATTGTCGGGAACACCATGAAAAGCTCTCCAAGGTTCCAGAAGAACGAAATGCTATCGAATCTACGTCAAAACCAACAACTAGTTCTGCCCTTCTAGCAGTTCAAGGCCAACAGTCAAATTCCCACGACGATGCTCAGACTGTGATATCAAAACCGACAAGTACACTGGCACCAACGACGGCAAGCACGGTGGTTGCTACTAAATTAGAAGGCGCAGTGAGACTGGAGCATTTGAAAGAAGAAGAAGAGGATGACAATCGCTCACAAACATCTTACGCAACGTCCGTGGGTGAAGATGACAGTGAAAACAGGCTATCCGTTGTGCGCCTCGAAGAAGTTGCTGGCACGGCTCAAACATTCGAGTGCCCTTATTGTTGGACTATCCAAAGAATTAATAACCAACACGCGTGGAGGTAGGTTATCACGGTGTCCTTGCTTGGATTTTACTAATTTTCCCCCTAGGAAGCACGTCATGCGCGACCTCAAGCCATATGTTTGTACCTCGGAAGATTGTGACATGAAGCTATTCCCAGATCGCCATACTTGGTTTACCCATGAACTCCAAAATCACTGGGTTGAATGGGACTGCTGTTTTTGCGCCCATTCGCCCTATCGAAACCGCGACAAGTTCGAAAAGCACGTTCAAGCCGTGCACGAAGGCAAGTTCACTGATGGCCAGCTTCCAGCTTTGGTCAAGGTCTGCCAAAAGCCTGTGGACAAACTATCTCCTGCTGCCTGTCTATTCTGTGACGAGTGGGAGGCCAAACTGAGGGAAATTAATCAACACATGTCTGCTGATGAAATTATTGTTGTCACGCCTCAACAATTTCGACATCATGTAGGTAGGCATATGGAACAGCTGGCACTGTTTGCTATCCCAAGGGGTTACAGAGAGGACGGGGATGCTGGTTCAAGTAAAGCAGCACCTGGTCATGGCTCAGATGACTCTTCTGTACGATCACTCGTCAAGCCTGACTACGAAGACGAGGAAAATCCAAGGCTCCATGTCGCTGCATTCGAGGGATTGATTGATGAGGTCTCGAGGTTGATTGATCCTTCCCAACGGGAAGACCTTGATGAAGCTTCGTTGCTACTTGAGAAAGGATCCACTTGGGGAAATGGTAAACACTTTTCACTCACCACTCCGCAAACAAACCTTTTTCGTTTATTGAGCAATATTAACTTTCTTATTTTCAGCGATCTCTGCAGCAGCTGCCGCTGGCCATCTGGTTATCCTACAACTTCTTATATCCCGGGCAAACTGGACGCGGGTACCTCTAGGGACTTTCCCACGCAGCCAAGAGAAATACTGGGGGCCTCTTCACTGGGCGGCATCAAACGGACATCTTGCAGTAACAGAATTTCTTTTGCAACATCCGGATGCCTTCTTTTTACTGAAAGCCAAAGCAGTCGATGGTTCTACGCCTGCCGATCTGGCACGTCAACATGGCTACGACGATCTTGCGCAAATTATAGAATCCAAAGGACGTGAAGAGGTCGACATTGGAACCGTAGATGGGGGACAAATCGAGAGGAAAAATCTGCGAATAACAAGTATGCTCATTATCTCTCGCTTTAGGTATAACGCTAATTTACTTGTAGTTATTGCCGCCGACGGACTCATCAAGCGAGACACCTTTTGTGAGTGAAACACAATCAGAATCCCGGGGTTTTCTATTTGCTGATACCTCAATAGCTTTCCCAGACCCTTTTGCAGTCACAAATATCAATGGGGTGCAAACTAAGACTACAACCGTAATCAAAAAATCTTTGAACCCATACTGGAATGAGAGTTTTGACTTGTAACTCTACACTACCACGTCTAGACCCAGAATCCACGCTAATTCTTTTGCAGCCATGTGACGGAAGAAAGCATTATTTTTGTTCAAGTCTTCGATCAGAAAAAGTTCAAGAAGAAAGATCAAGGTTTCCTTGGTGTGATTAATGTACGAGTGGGAGATGTTATGGATCTTTTTTCCAACGATGGTTAGAAACCCACTCATTTGATTCAATTCGCGCTCTCACAGGAGATGCGAAGAACTTCACTAACATATCCAGATCAAATGTTAACGAGGGATCTCAAGATGTCAACTGATAAACTTAAGGTAAACGGGAAACTTATTTTGAACCTGAGTACCAACCTTCAAACACCCGGTCGGGTCTACAATGGCCAGTCCTTTCCTGAGATTCCAGCGGAGCATACAAGCGATTATGATGCCACTAAACCTAACCCTACTAGAATTGTGCCTCTTTCTCGCAATTCTGGGAAGAATAATTCTAAGTACAGCCCCTTTGAAGATGCCCAGGGTCGACTACCTGCTGGATGGGAGCGAAGAGAAGATAATGTCGGAAGGACGTACTATGTTGATCATAACACAAAATCCACGAGCTGGGCACGTCCATCAACAAAACCTTAACCACTTCTACGAAAGGAGAGAAACAGGGTTGAGTGTGTTGCGCATTCAAGATTAGGCTTAACAATTCAGTTGCCTGCACTTTTAGCAGTTCAAAGAAGGAGCGGTCCAAATATCCATGAAAACTACCTACCGGTCTCTCGAGTGATCTATGGAGTAAAGTCGGAAATCACTCCGAACCATAAGAGAAACGGCAGGTGCGATGTTAAGTTGATGAGGAAGGTGCGGCGCTCGAGCCACTTACTTCACCCCCTCTTCCAAATCCCGTCAATCTCACTCACAACATCCACAACACCCAGGTAAAAGCAACCTTTTTCCATGTTATACTAAGCCTGTCACTCACGTTTGCAACCAAAATGTCGCAGCCGGATACATACCAAACTGTGCATAGAGAATTCTTCCAAAGATTTGGGGAATTGGGAGGCAGCCACGTCCAGGCACCCAAAAGGTGCAGCGTTGGTGCCATAAATACAACCTGGGAGAGGTATCTGAGAGAGATTCATGAGGAATCGGATGTTGGAACTTCGATGGGCTATCAATTGTGGTCAGCAGACAAAGCTACGTGGCATACCTACTGTAAATTTCTTTCCATCAGTTCAAGACCGTTCACTGACATTTCTAGTCCCTGATGTCAAATTCGATGTCAAGCCACCGCCACGGAACAAGTCAACATTAACAACAGCTCCCCCCGTACCCTCGCAAACTTCTAAACCACAGTCATCGTCATCTCGTAAGCAGAAGAAGTCACAATCCAAGCCTTCCGCAATTGCAACGAGCGAGTCCCCTCCAAAAGATACCGCAAAAGCACCGCAACCCGAACATAGCTTCACCTTCGTCGGAAGAATCGCCAGTATGCTATTTGGTAGCTCAAATTTTGTCGGAGATAATGATAATGTGGGAGTGGTCGTTGACGAGACAGAAGACGAGGATACCTCCACCACCCTAAAGCCAAACAGAATTCACAATACCTGCAGCATTCAACCAGATATTGCCATGCCTGAGATTACTGACTTCGCAATCGCCGATATCCAGACATACTTCCAAAAAAATCCGCTGGCGATGTGTGAGTTGTTGGGCATAAAGTCGAAGCGCGAGCAGCAGGAAAGAACTGACTGTGATTTGAAAAGGAAGAGAGATAGAGTGAGTCGTGAAAAGAGAAACTCCGCTTGAGAGTCTGAGAGACGTGGCGGTATTATTTGTTGCTTAGACATGGTGGCATGGGACAGTCTCGGAATACTTTACAGCCCGTTTTGTGACTTTTCGACGGTTGCTTATTGGGTGCATGTAAATGTTTTCTAGTCAACAAACCTCAATGGGACTCATCAAACAGTTATAACAATCATAAAGAGTTGTTAACTTGTTCTTCTAGTGAGGTCACGACATCGGGCATCCTCACTCATCATGTGATGTCAAATTGGCTAAAATGCCGGCTAATTTATCAAACACACTGCCTATGGTGAACACACTCGACAACTTAGCCACCCCCTCGCTTCGACATTGATTTCATCTCAAGGAAACATGCCACAACGACTGTTTATTGGATTCAATGAGGGGTTCTTTACACCGAGTACGCAGGTCCCATCGGGTTGTCGGCTCGTGCCGTCTTGGTATTTCCTCGCTACCTCTTTGCGCAAATGATAGTGTCTGATAATTTCAGGTGCCGTTGGTCCATTGGGAAAGCCGATTGGTCTATCAAGCAATTGCTGAGCCTAGGCTAAACCGCTTGATGTGCTGTATTCCTACAATTATCTGACATAATATAAGTATAGGAGCATATCAACGTAAATTCCATCAAACATCGTCTAGAAGAAATCAACCATTTCCGACTTCTGCACCTCGCTTCTATATTGGGATACCCGAAACTTCTTATAAAGTGCAAGCACCGCAGGCGTGGTACCATTCTTCAGCCTCAACATTAGCCTCCAAAGTGGAAGTTGACTGTGATACAGTTCAGCCGATGGAGGGTGAGATCGGAAAAATGTTACCAGGGAATATTTATCCGAGTTCTTTTATTTGTTTGGACTTTCTGCTGTTTTTCGAGTTTTTTCCAAGTTCTTCTCATAGAGGGTTGCTACAATGTTGTCTCAGTTGATATTCGGAGGCTTAATTGCTTTGGCAGCCGCTGCCAATCAGAGTTATGAGTACATTGTCGTAGGCTCAGGGCCAGGTGGAGGACCAGTCGCTGCCAACCTTGCGAGAGCGGGTCACTCCGTCTTGCTACTCGAAGCCGGTGATGACCAAACGCAAAATGTCAATGTTTCCCAGTTGATGAATTTCAACATTGCCGCCAATGACGAGAAGACAAGATGGGACTTTTTCGTCAACCACACCGATAATGATTTGGGATATAATCACATGGTTTATCGAAAGCCAGACGGCAGATTCTACACGGGATTGAATCCACCAACTGGAGCTACAAGATTGGGTATCTGGTACCCTCGAACAGGTACATTGGGTGGCTGCGCAATGCATAACGGTGCTGTGGTCAGTCTTCCTGCAGATGCAGACTGGGACTACATTTCACAAGTTACTGGGGACAAGGGATGGCTCACACAAAATATGCGACCACATTTCAAGTCAATGGAGCGAAATGCCGATATTGCTTCTACGGACACCTCTCATGGCTTCAACGGCTGGCTGGATATTTCACTCGGAGACACAACATGGGCAAACACTGATGCGGATGCCGTGTCTTTGGCCAAAAAAGCAGCAAATTTAACCGGTGGCGACCCAAACCAGCTCAAAGCTCTCATGGATAGAGATATCGATGCAAACGACCCGAATCGAGATCAGACTCTGGGAGTATTTGGAAGTTGGTCACATGCTACCAAGCAAGGTCTTCGTTCCAGTCCTGGTTACTATGTCAGAGAAACCGTAAATGATCCAACCAAGTACCCACTAACTTTGCAATTGAACTCGCTCGTTTCAAAGGTCATATTTGATAGCACCGGAAAGGAACCCAAGGCTGTTGGTGTGGAATATCTTCGAGGAGAATTCTTGTATGGTGGTGATCCACGCAACGCTGATGGTAGCAAGAAAGGAACACCCAGCAAGGCATACGCAACGAAGGAGGTTATCATAGCCGGCGGTACTTTCAATAGCCCACAGATTCTCATGCTCAGTGGTATCGGCCCTGCTGAGGAATTGAAGAAATTCGACATCCCTGTTGTCGTTGACTCACCTGGTGTTGGTGCTAACTTGGATGATAATTACGAAGGATCTGTGGCTTCACTCGCAGCTCGAGATTTCCAAGGTGCCTCCAACATCTTCTTCAACTTCCTCAAAACCTCCCAGTCCACCGGCAATCGAGACATCCAGATGTGGTGCGGTCAATTCTCATTTGAAGGCTTTTGGCCTGGTTTCCCAGATGACTTTGGACCAAAGCAATACGAATGCACATTCGTTCATATGAACCCTCGAAGTCAAAAGGGATACGTCAAACTTCGCTCCGCCAATCCACAAGATACCCCAGAGATTAACTTCAAATTCTGGGAGCAGAATAGCGACAAAGATCTACAAGCAATGCTTGAAGCTATCAAATTTGGCAGAAAGATTGTCGAGGATGCAAAGCCTGGTTTGGGACCATTTACTGAGATTCATCCATGTACGAGTGCCAACTGTTCTGATACGGAGACTCTTGCGTTCTTGAAGAAACAAGTTTACAGTCACCATGCCACTAGTACTTGCGCGATTGGTGGAGACAATGATAAGATGGCCGTTCTTGACTCGAAATTCCGCGTCCGAGGTGTCAAAGGGTTGAGAGTTGTTGATGCGTAAGTCTCAAATTTTTCTTTTATTCATGATTTATGTTCCTCATCATTCTAATTTATTTACAGCTCCGTATTCCCAAAAGTTCCGGGAGCTTTCCCAGTCATTCCAACTATCGTTCTAAGTGAGAAGGCTACAAATGATATTCTCTCCGAGTTGAAGTAAGAAGCCGGCTTGTAACAATTCTGGTGTGGTGAGACAAAAGCTTGCGAGAGGGCGGGTAGATATGAGTAAAAATGCAAATAGAAAGTTAGTTTCATGAATTTATACTTATAAAGTCTAAGAGTGGTCCGCTTGGTACCAAGCATATCTCGAATAATGCATGATGAGATGCTTTGAGGCTCTGCAATCTGGACCAGAATATGGACTGGAAAGTTTGATGGTTAAGCTTGAGAAGTTGGCATCCCAGTGGAGCCTCGCTTAAGACAAAGGGGGATGTCAGCTAAGAAAACCACTTGCAACTTCTACTCGTACGAGCGATCCAAAACAGCTACGGCAGCTGTTGGCAATGAGCTAATATGAGGGTCGGTATTGACACCTATTCAATTTGTCCTCAATCCAAGATTCGGCTTCTAAACTCCGATCGGGGCCCTCTTATACTTGGCCCCCGGGTGTGGAAATATCGTCGGCACATTTATTGGAGGTCGCTACGCAGATTTCATCGTCAAGAAGTACATCAAAATCCAAGAAGGAAATCGAATCCCAGAGGATAGGCTTCGTTCCTGCATCCCCTTCCTCGGAATAACAATGCCATTATGCATGATCCACTATGGCTGGTTAGTTCAACTTGAATATGGGGGAATCTCTTTACCAGCTATATGCATTTTTCTACAAGGGGTGGCGCAGATGTTCTGCTAAAGTTCACTAATTACATACTGTATTGGGCTAGGGTATTGTGGAGTGGTGGTTGCTGGGAATTATCTCGTGAGATATATGTTTGCTGCTGCGGGGACAGCAGTGGTGTTTCCAGCTATCGAGAGTATCGGTCCAGGTGCTTTTTAACACTCTCTGGAGGTTTCTTGTTGATGACAACAGCGGGGACTTGTTGTGTGATTTGGTGGGGTGGAGGAATATCCAGCAAAAGACTGAGAAGAAGATACAAATAGAAATGGAATAGGAAAGATACGGGGTGGAAGCATATACCGTGAAGAGGCAGAGAAGTTTGAATAGTATTCGGAGTGTGGAGTCTCTACAAATTGTAAAGATAGTAAAAGCGAAAGAAATGGTTTGAACCTTGAATAATGACTTTCGTGCACTTGCCACGGAGCACCCTCGGAAGGTTTCAATCAAGTTCAAACCCGTCAAATCATGGATGAGTTCCGTTCAGAAGAGAAAGGATGTCAAATATTTATTCACATTTCTTGGAATTGGATATAATGATCAAGAAAACGTACAAAGCCTAAAACCACTTTCAGAGCACGAGGGAGACTCCTAGAAGTTCTTAGCAGATTGTTCATTGACCGGTTGCGTTGCATGGGTTTTTTTGTTTTTGCCAAGGTAGATTTTAGAAGAACGACCATTTTCTTCTTTTTAAACGGCCCAATGGAACCCACCGCATTGGTATTACCTAAACAGGAAACTGCATAATACATTCCTCCCATGCCTTGCACCCTTGTGATATGTGAATACAAGCCCTCAGAGATCGCAAGCAATGCTTCACTTCAAGACTTTGTGAAACCCATCTTCAAGGTCGAAATCTCCATCGTTTTGTACAACAAAGCATTTCCGAGTGTTTAGATTTATGAAACAGAGCTATAGTAATGGAGTTAGCGTTGTTTAAATGGAGAGAATAGCAGCCTTAGAATTAGTTGCGCCTTACCTTTGGTCTTGTAGAACGTCCGGGAAAAGTGCAAGAAGAAAGTCAAGCCAGAAATGTGACCCGGGTTGCCATTTCCAACAAGCCATGAACCATAAACATGGAAGTGATATCTACACCGAGTACCTGATCGAGAAGTGTCTGTGTATCAAGGAGGGCAAATTTCCAAGGGGCAACAAGCTTCTTGAAAGGTAGTAGCAATTGGCACGTTGTTAGCTTGGGGAACTGGCTTAGAATATCGGAGATATCGTTTGGGCGAAGGAGGCTTGTTTCGAGTTGAATGTTTCGTAGATGTCGAACATGAGCCATGGTGAAGTCGGAGATTCGCTTAGTAAGGAGACTGGCTCTGACAGCTTGTAAATATTGTGGGTCTTGGGATACAATTGTCCCCTCGCAGAATACTGCCCTTGCCTCATCGTAGGTTTGGGGGCACATTAGAAGAAATTTCCAGTGATCTGTAGAGATTACACCGGCTGATTGGCCTTTACGAATAGGTAACGGCTTCATGTATGGTAACGTGCGAAGAGAGAAGGTGAGCTTTGAGCCTGAGAAAACGTAGCAGTAGATGGATCGACGAATTTCAAGAGGTACTTTGGTGAGAAGGAGGCATTTCGTGTTGCCTACCTCTTCCACACCGTCGGTGCTGTTAGCCATGATGAAGTTGTGTCGAGACGTTGTGGGGTTGCGAGGTTGAGACTCGAGAGTTGAAGTTGAAGTTGAGATGAAGATCCTCAAGCGGGGTACCTTCAACTTACTAGAGTATTGATTTAGTGAATAGACTACACGAAATGAAACAAGAATTGGCAACTCATAGTAAGCGTTTTCATTGATCAGTTGTATTAGAGGTGATCTTCCTGTTTCCACGAGAGCAATATCAACAGAAGCATCTCCAGTCGCGTCTCTTTACCTCAATAGCTAAATACAATCCACCATGTTGGTATTACCTAAACTGACAGTCCCTCCACGTAAATCTGTGGATTTTCTCCCAATGCTCTATATTTTGTTTTGACGAAACTCCCAGTGGTGAATACCAACCTTCAAAGAGAAGCAATACCTCAACTCATGACTAATCGAAATCCTTGCTCGTGTTCAAAGTCTTCGTCGTATGAAAGAAGGCATTTACGCGTGTTCAAGCTTGAGAAGCAGAACTGTAAGTAAGTTAGAATAGTGTGGTTTAGAGAGAAAAAGAAACCTTGAAAGGTTGGTGGGGCTTACCTTGTATCTACTACGAACATTAGATCTGTACGAAGTAGTTATTTTGAAACCACACAGAAATGTGACATTTTTTGACAAATCCGACAAGTTGAGTTTCTGGAACAGTGGGGTGGTAGGATGGAGCTCAGCGAGTAAAGCAGGAAGTGTTTTTGGATCTAACGCATCGTATTGTTCGGGTGTAATTTGGTTTTCAGAAGAGCTCATCTAGAAGTGGCACGTTCTGAGCTTTGGAAATTGACTGAGAGCATCGCAGATTTCTTCGCGAGAATATGGAAGAGGTGGAAAGTGTCGTAGATGTTGGAAATGAGCCTTTGTGAAGTTGCTGACGCTCCCAGAGAGGATATGAGCTATTTGGTTACAACTAGGGTCTGCGAACAAAAGTGTCTCCTCGCAGAAGATAGCTATTCCCTCTGTGTAAATCTGACGGCATACCATAAGAAACTTCCAATGACTCGTAGGGACGAATTGAGGAGAGGGGTTGGATAGTCGGAAGATAGGGTTGAAGACAAGCATGGTGCCTGTGGAGACGTATCGGTAGATGGATCGACGAATCCCAAGAGGGATTTTGGTGAGGAGGAGGCATTTCCTGTTGTTGTCTGCCGTTTTGGCTGCGGCGGCAGCGGCGGTGGTGTCAGCCATGACGGGGCGGCTTTCGTTTGTGTTGAGATGTTGAAAGGCTAGAAGTTGAAAGGTGAGAAGACTGCAAGGGATAGCTAAAATTACAAACTAGCGTGAATTTTGCTAGGGTATGAATGTAGTGAATAGACATCTTGGTTTGGGTAGAGACAGCAGAAAATAGCCGACCCCACGAACACTAGAAAGGAAGATTACTCACATAAAATAGTCGCAAAAATAAGATAAAAATATTGGTAGATGCGCAATATACAAATACATAATATGCCAGCTTCAGGGACGTTTTAATCTTATGTGCGTTGATCTGTTCATGTAGAGACGTAGTGTCAAGAAGGCCCAATTACTGCCACATGCAATGTCTACCGCAAGTTCGCTGCAACGCTTTTGAACATTAATCTTCCAGCCTTCTTCAATGTTTTGCTGATGCTTCCCTCGAAGCCAACTTTAACCCTGACAACGAATTACGCATCCTCATTCTTACACCAATACACCCACCGTAGCACTGTAGAATCCTCGTTGAGTGAGCGCCGAATTCTACTACCAGGACCATCTAGCAAGAAAATCGAAAGTAGAATGAGCGTTTATCCTCTTAGCAGTTGTGTTCATAGATATTATAGTTTTGAGATTGTGAAAGGCAATCTGAAGTAGGAATACCAGCACATCGTTTTCCAATGTATAAATTGCTTCAAGTGGAAGAGGTTGATAGCTCTTTTAGATCCCCCACCTCTTCTGTATCATTAAGAACATCAAGTCTTGGAGAGAATTTGCCATAGAAATTTCTTCAGTGCATGGAGTACTTGGTTTGAACATTCGAAACGTTTGATGATGAGAATGATTCCTACGGTAAAAATTTTAAAATTTGGAGCATAATTTTCGCTGAGAATCTATGAGAAATCTTGCCATGTCAATATAAAGGTGTGAAGTTGTTTTGATTTTTTTCCATTTTATTCCCCACCTGCGTTGAATGGTTGGTTGATGACCAAGTAGAACCCGTTTCTCCTGCCAATGACCAGGAAACCAGTCAGCGATTAAATTATGGTTGTCGCACCTCACCATCCTTATGTTGGGAACATTCCAGTTATTTCCGTATCAGAGAATGCTGTCGTAGAACCTCCATTGCAGCTGCAGAACCAGTGATCCCCACATGCAATTCCGATGGCCTCCAAAAAACCGATTTGCTACGACCACCTTTCAAAACAGCGCGACAACGAGCCTCGGTGGGAACAGGCTCTTCGTAAATATGCTTGTAAATACAAACTTTGCCAGTCTTGAGGTTGTGGAAGACACTCTGGAGATAGGATGTTAGCGCTCTGTGGTCAACCCCCGTTTAGAAATTTAGTCTGGAATTCCTGCTTACCTTGCAAATATGATGAAGTGGTTCACCGACATAGTGTAAGAACTCAATTTTGAGGATGAAGGTAATTTTGCTTGATTTGACATCTAATCCGTATTCCCGTAGGGGGGCTTTGGCAAAACGTGATAATAGCCAACCTTTGTACGCCTTGGAACGGAAATATTTAAAGGCATTGATATTGTTGATGTTACGCAACATGCTGGGGAACACCGAGTCCATGTTTATCTGGCAGGTTTTGAGATTCGGAAACTGACTCAAAAAGTCCAGTCTCTTCGCCGGGTGTATTCGATATTCTAATGGTTCTGATGTGCTGGATATGCGCTTTGGTGAAGTCGCTGATCGGCATAGAGATGGAGAAGCTGGTGTCCTGTATGAATAGGCGGGCTTGCTCGATGAAAATAACTCTTGCTTCCGTGTATATTTGTTTGCATGCCAACAGAAACTTCATCTCGTCTATAACAAAGAAGCCATCCGAGTTAGGTTTAAGAAGGAGTATCATCGTGTCAGTTGCAGGGTCGAAAAAAATCCTGGACTTTGAGAATACCTCACGATAGATACAGCGGCGTATCTCGAGCCGTAATTTTGAGAAGAAAAGGCACTCGGCTGTCTTGCTTGCGTCGCCAGAGGTGCCACTCATGGTGGTGTTATGAGTTGTGATCAGGATGAGAAGGAGCTGATGGGTTGAAGGCTGAGGGCGATATAGTTTTCTCTACCGAACGGATATACGCCATTGGGGAGCGATTTATATGCACCCATTCATTCACCTTTGAAAGTTAGGGGAAAGGACAAACGTGTCTTGCCATCGGTATGTATCATCGAACTTGTCTCTCATGTTGCTTGCATGGTTTCTGACTGTTCTGCCCTACAACACTTTTTTGAACATGGCGAGGAAATAGCGAAAGAGTGTTTGATAGATAAAAGAAAGTGATATTGTGATATCAACCCCGCTTTCGTACCATGTTCAACGGACTAGGCCAAGTTGGTGGTCAGCATGATGCAAGTATGCAAGTATGCAGGTTAGAAACAAGGCATTGCTATGCCCCCGGAAACCATTCCGGGGTCGTTCTTTTCCATTATCAGCGATGCCATTTTGAATTTACCCCTTAAGCTTTCGGGTAAACATCCAACTCCTACCCGAGATATTTCTAACCTAACCCACCTTTAAGCACTTAAGTCGCCATACAGTAGCATACAGGTGAAAATATACTTCCAGGATCAAGGTTGAGATGCCAAGGAAATCCTATCTTGCGGTGAACATGCCGTGCATCCCATCTCAGCTAAGATGTCTCATTGACGAATCGCAGCCGCAGATCAGCCTGCAGCTTCCTGCACTCGCCTGCACTCCACATATTTTCACCTCAGCGACCACCAAGTGCGCCTTCTGCACTTCACCGCCCGCTTTTTGGGGCAGCGTGGAGGTATGAATCATGTGAGACTTAAAAAGATAAGGAATCGCACCTGACGCAATTTGAGGTTATTCCCATTTTCCGTGTCTTCTGGCGGTTGTCGCGTTTGGTGAGGTTCGAGGTGATTGCTTGTAATTTGTCCCAGGCCGAGGATGATCCGCGTTGTTGATTTCATGCGCACTGACTGATGTGGGTTGCCTCGAATAACTTGCCGTGTATTTGACTTGATCCATGCTGCCGCTGTGTTTCCTACATCATCAGCGACCGATTCCAGGAAGGGTAGAGGAGGAGGATTCTTGAGGCTGTGTGTGGAGGACATCAGGCTAGAGGAAACGACTCCTACAGGACAATGTTATCCTCCCTGTTACGACCAAAGAAATCTCGACAGCGCGTTGCCGAGCACTCTCCATTCTCCTCGCCATACCCAGAGCCTTCGCTTTCTTCGCCCATAGTTGCGCGAAGAGACCGACAGGTGCGCCATGCAACAGCAGACTGGACCGAGACGGAGGCAGATGATGATGAGTTGACGGAAGACGAGGAGAGAGATGAGCAAGATGGAGGAGAGGAAGCGGAAGACGAGGACGATGATGAAGATGGAGACGAAGATACGCCTTTGCTTCCCATCTTTTCTGCGGCGCACCTAGGTCGGTTCAATCCCCGAATCTGTGAATCTCGAGCATCTGCTAATATGTTGGGTAAACAGATGCGCTTCCAGTTTACAACCTCACACATGCCATCCGTCTCATCGTCCTTCCTAGAACCGAAACCACCTTGACCTGGGACCAGCTTCGATCGCCACAAGTCTCCCAGTTCTTGGTAAAGCCTATGCAGCAACAGCTTCGAACTTCCCACTTCTCTCGCGCCACCCTATACGCCCTCATGGCCAACTGTTTACAATTTCAAAAAGAGGGTCAGGCGAATCCAGGAAATGCGGGGGTCAGTCGCACAAGGGCTTTGGTCTGCGAGTTGTTGGCCATAAAATTATTGAAGGAATACAGCACAAGGGAATTGATTGATGCTCTCTCCTACGATTTTTTCCCGCTTCAAGGGCTCCCATCTCCTACTAGTATGACACCAAATCAAGGGCCCAAAAGTCAGCCTCGCCCCGCCGCCGCTCGAACTTCTACCGTTGAAGTCGCTATTAGAGCCTCGGCGAAATCGTTCTTAGCACATCCGCTGGTGGTACAGCAACTCGAGGCAATATGGGCTGGGACAATTGTGTTTCATTCAGCGGCGGATAATCTTCATCGAAAACACGCAACTCCTCCAAAACCACCGACCCCACAATGGAAAGGCAACGATAGAAATCATCTTCTAGTCCCAGGAGAGCATGTCACATATGGGGCTACCACTTCTCCAAGCGGTCGAAGATCACCGGACAAGCAGGCCCAGCAGGTTCAGATGCGAAGGACAGTCACCCTCTACGACCCAAGAGACGCTTCTCTGTTCAAACTCTCACGGCTGCGAGTCCCTCGTTATCGTCAATTCTTTTCAACCTGCTCGCTTGCAATTCTACTTGGATTGTTCGTTGCAGTACTAGGCCAGCGCTCCATGGATATCACCGCTTTGGAAGTTATCTTTTGGTTTTGGAGTGCTGGTTTCATGTTGGATGAAGTTGTTGGTTTCAATGAACAAGGCTTCAGCTTGTATATCATGAGCTTCTGGAATACCTTTGATCTTGGTATCCTGCTCTTCCTCATCATGTACTACTCCATGCGGTTGTATGGCCTATTCCTGGTCGATATTGGACGGCACGAGTGGAACTCGATGGCTTACGATGTCCTAGCCACTACTGCAATTCTTCTATTCCCACGTCTTTTCAGTGTTCTCGACCATTACCGATACTTCTCGCAGCTGCTTATCGCCTTTAGACTGATGGCTGCTGATCTTGTGGCAGTATTTGTTCTTATTCTCATCGCATGCAGTGGCTTCTTCGTCGCTTTCACGATGTCATTCAGAACGAATGGGGATAATAACAACGATGCAGCTGGTGTCGCCTACAAAATCTTCCAAATTTTAATGGGTTTCACCCCGGCGGCATGGGATTCTTGGCCGACCTACAATCCGCTCGGGAAAGCAATACTTGTGCTTTTCCTCTTCATCTGTCACTTCTTGGTTGTGACGATCTTGATTACGGTTCTGACAAACTCATTCATGGCAATCGTTTCAAATGCGAATGAAGAACATCAATTCGTATTTGCTGTCAATACTATATCAATGGTTAAAAACGACGCCCTCTTCTCATACGTTGCGCCGAGCAATATCATTGCATGGGTCTTTACCCCGCTAAGGTTTTGTCTGCCATTTCGAACCTTCATCAAGCTGAATCGAACAGTTATCAAGGTTACCCATTTCCCTTTGCTATTCAGCATTTTCGCATACGAAAGGCTGTTTCTCGCAAGCTCAGTCTTCGAACCTACGGACCTCATTGACCACCGTGGTCGCAAACGGATTATATCTTTCCAAGAAAATAAATCGATGTTTAGTCCTAGTGTACGGATGAGACAGGAGTCAGTTGCAGGTTTCCAGAAAGATAGAGCTTTGGATGAAGTCTTTAGATTGGCACCTCGACCTGATACTCTTCGGAATGCACAGAAGAGTATGGAGCGTAGGCATAACGTTGTCAACAATTGGATGGAACACCAAGAAGACGCTGCTAGTCCTCCACAAGAACAAGATAGATCAGTGGTGGATCGGTTGGAAACAAGAAGACAGGCAAGAAGAGTGACGCTGCTTCGTCAACGAGGCATATCGGGTACGAGATCGGTGGCAAGCGATCCAGCTGAATTCATGTCATCAAATCCGTTTGGTGATGCCGATGATGATCTTCCAGATTTGCGCAGCCAGGCTGTTGGACACGAAGATGCTGACGGGGACGATGAGTTGGTGACGAATGAAGATGATGATCGAGCCACGTTGGATAAAACTCATAGTCGTCGTCACGATTCCGAGAATTCAGATGAAGATGAGGGCGAAGAAGATTATTTTACAACACCAAATACCATGGCAAAACGATCATCTGTCTCTTCTGCTAAGCCATTGCTAAACAAGACACCCAGGTCATCGCCACCAAGATTCCGATCCCACAATAGAAATGTAAGTCTAACCTAAATATCCTCGTAAACAAAACTAATTTGATGTAGATGTCCACAAACACAATACTCTACAACCCCGTCGCCAACAATCTCACGTCCTCGTCAGATTCGCCTCCCAAATCTCGCCCACTAACCGCAAAACGCTCCTCGAATGCAAACACCGGTACCCACACCCCAACAACCGGCCTCGCAACCGGCCATCGCACCCCAAGACATTCAATCTACACAACCGCCAACACAAAACCAAGACCCATAATGCCTAACCGGGATAAATTCCAATCCGTCCCAAATTTCAATCTCGATTCCGTGGCTGGTGGGAGAACCCGCCATATTAGACATAAACAGTCTTCATTAGATATGGGTATGTCTGATCTTGGATGGGATAATCCTAATAATGCCTTGCTTGCTGCTGTTCCGAGTTCCTTTGGCACGCAGATGGCGCGTGCGACGGGGGGTCTGAAAGATCCGAGAGGTGGTTCAGCGGGGAGGAGGGAGGAGACTGATGGGATGATGGGGAGACTGATGTTAGCGCGGATGAAAACTCTTGAGGAGGGATTCGCGGAAGTCGTGAAAGAATTCCGGGGCTTAAGAACCGCGGGGAATAGTTCTGTGGAGGGAGCGGAGTACTTAGATACTCTTGGACCTAGTAAACGTGAGAAAGGCAAGGGGAAGGAGAAAGTTGGCAAGAAGAAGGGAGGGAAGGGGAGTTTGGCGAGAACGACTAGTGAGGTTGATTTTGCGAAGGTGGATGGGGGGAAGGGACAGGAGAATTTGAATCCGTTGGAAGGAGAACATGATACCCAGGAGAATTTTGGATTAGAGAGATTTGAGACTAGAGGTAGTTCGCTTTAGAGGGGTGGTTTTTGTTTTTGAGTTTTCAGTGTGTCTGTTTTTTTGATAGCATGGGGGGTTGGGATAATTTGAGGTGTGGTGGTTTGGCTGGATGGTTGATTGTGTTAGGTGGGAGTGGTGAGGAGTATTTGAGTAGCGGCTTCTTGAAGTTTTAGATATTCTCTGTTTTCTTTCTCTTGTATAGTTGGCGAGCGAGCATTTGTATTTTAGTTCCTTTTTCTTCTTCTTGCGTATCAAGTGTCTGGGAACGCTGGGAGCGGGAGTTTTGTTTGATTAATATACCACTTGGTTCTCCTTCGACTTCTGACGCTTGATTAAGCGAATGATTGCTTCGATGCTTGCCTACAATAAAGCCCGGAGGACGATTCACTCGGACTCGGTGGATCTTTAGACCTAGGATTCAACAAAATAAAAGGATGGACTCTCCTACAATAAACCATGCGAAGTATACGAAAAAAGAAAAGGTAGGTGGCACGTAGCTTACTAGCTTACTAGCTTACTACTGGCTTATCCACATAAAAAAAAGTTAGACGATGAGAGGGTGGGAATGGCAACTAGTCTGCCCGCTTTGGGCAGCTTTCGACCCCTGTGAAAGCCCCGCCATTTCAACAATGGAAATGGCATTAAAAAAACATACAACAGCAGGTATTCGCTGGTGGTCACCCACCCAACTACTAATCTGCCGATCTGGGGCTTGTGTATGGCAGAGCGGACGGGATGCCCAATTCTCCTCAGTCTGTGGTCGTATGTGGCAGGCTTTATGGTAAAGTGGTAAGTTTGGTAATGTGGTGATGGAGCTTTGGTTGGTTGGTGGTAAGCGAGTGTGCAAGATGGAAGCGTAAGAGAAGTGAGAAACATATCTTTTATTAATAAAAGAGGTCTTGTTTCAATCTTAAAGAAATTAAGAATTGAGAAACTAACTTTACGCCTAGTTTATTCTAACCTGTTATAGAGATAGGTATTCGTGCTGCTCACTTCTCCTGTATGTAATTAAGTCTTACTACATCAGAGGAAATCGAGATTGTATTTTCTCTATTGCAAACTATATGTTGTTGTAACCTTCTTTGGTAATCCAGACATCGATTTTTTGTGATTTGGTAACTTGTTGGAGGTACGAAGGTACGAAAACTGATTGGGGCGGCAACAAGGCTTAGCTTCCGTACGCCCATCTGCACGCCCACTACACCAAATCTGCTGGGCGGTCGCAATTTTTGGTTCTTCATCACCACCAACACCACCATCACCACCATCATCAGAAATCTCATGAACCTCGCCGAACAAAATCAACTGTATGCACCCTTTTCCTTCTAAAATCCAATACGCACAACCGTTCCCGAACCAGCTTCGAAAGACCCTCCCCGTCCAGCAAGATGGCCTTCACCGACTTCAACAACATGCCCGGGCTCTACGAGAAGGAATTTTTTGACTTCGGCGCGGCTTCTATCGAACCTACTTTATTTCAAGACGACAATGACAGCTGCAACATGGCATCGCAAGCCCAACCTGTTCAATCCTACCACTCTACCTCCATCATGCCTCTCACGCAGGCAGAAATCGACGCTATTGTTGCGATGAGAAACAACAAGGAGACAGCACTGGAGAAATACGAGCGCGAAAATCCGTTTGGCTTCGGCATGCCTGCACCGACATACAACAACAAAGGAATTTCTACAATAGCGGATTATTTTGGCAGCGCTGTCAATCCAGAACAGGCGGCTTCATCTACTATTGAAGAAGGAATCGCCCCAGATCATACAGTTGTTACGCCCAATAATATGGGCCAACCAGGGTAGGTTTTTTTTTTAGAACTACGCTAACAGGGCAACTACAGTGGTACAAACATTCTTCTCCAATCAGGGTGGAAGCCCGGAAACAAGTGCCCAAGACCAAAATGCTCATCAAAAGCCAAGTTCAAGTCGTTGCACGCCATTGAGACACATATCACCAACATCCATTTAAGTCCCCTGTTATGCAATAAGTCAGGTTGTATTGTGAAGACACCATTTGGAAGAGCTTCAGATCTCCGCCGACACCATCAATCGGCTCACAACTCGGGAGTACGAGAGTTTGTATGTCCACTGCCCAAGTGTGTCAAGGATTTCGCAAGGAAAGATCACCTCACCAAACATATGCGCGAACAACACACGACTTACCCATGTCCATTCAATCATTGTCGTGATGCCGTTGCTGGGAGGTTTGTTCTACCAGAGCATGTGGAGAATCACATTCTGAGCTCCCATGGGAAATATGAATGTGTGCTTGGAGATTGTGCAAAAACGTCATCTTCAGAGTTTGGGAGGGTGGGAATACACTCCCATTTAGCTTGTGATCATGGTTACACAAGCAGCGCAAGAATTGTGAGAAGGGCTGATGCTGCCGGTGGTGACTTGGTGACAATTACTCAAGACCATCTTGGTAGTATCCGTCTCAGAGAATGTAAAAAATGTTCAGGAGAGGCAACTACCAATTCAACAAATCCTCTATCGGGCTAGTCTATATAAGTGGAAGATGGGTAAACGGCTACTGCAATTTTTGTTCCTTCCCTGGCTTCATATTTGCGAGTTGTATCCGTTGTGTGGCTACTGGAATTGAACGGATTTTGTGTCTAATGATTTGGTCTGTCGCTTGTTCTATGAATTGAAATTTAGTTTTGCGAAATTTAGTAGCTGCCGATCTGTGATTTTGATATTTTCGAAGCTACTTCTCGTTGCAGTTTGCGAGAGTAACCTTGTTTCTTGGTGGGAGCAATCTTCTGAATTGACAAAGTTCGCATACGCTTTGAGAGAAAAACTCGACGAGAGACTCGGGCATTTATTATTTCATCCTCTCCCCATCAAAGACTCTACCTCCACTACGTGTTTTTCAATTAATAAATCCCAACCTCACTGCCTCTTTCGATTCTCAACCAACGCCCCCGGAGTATACTCCTCATACAAGCCCTTAATCCCAACCCAACTACCCAAAAACGCAAGCACCCCCAAAACAATATACCCAAGCACCTCCTCTAACGCCTTCCCCGACCCAAAAGGCAAAAAACTCCCATCCACAAAAACAGGAAAATTATCCATCGCAAAACAAATAACAAGAATCTTCCACTCCAACAACCATCCCCTAACTTGACCCTTCGTAGTCTTAACCTCGTCCTCAATGACAGAACTTAAATTCCGAAAAAACACCTCTTTCTGTCCATCATTGAAATCCGTCCATTCTTTCACGATTAGATCTTCACCATCTGGGGATGCGCGTTTCCATTCATGGCGTGCGTAGCGTGGGACTACTATTATTCCATCTTGGGGGGTGTAGGTTTTTGTGACTCCCGAAAGGGTTACCGAGGCCGATCCTTGAGTTATGAGGAGGTATTCGGTGTGTGTTGCGTGCCAGTGGAGACCCGAGGACCATTTTGAACCTGGGGGGAGGACGATTGTTGTTTGGAGGGGTATTGAGGGGGTTATGGGGATGACGTGAGAGGGGAGGATGTATGTTACTGAGCCGGGGCGGGAGAAGGATTTTTCTGTGGTTGTTTGGGTGCGGCTCATAGTTGTGTGATTAATAATTCAGTATGATAACTCAGGATTGGTATTATAATCAAAGAATGAATTTCTAGTGAAGGTTTTGTGAAGGTTTTGTGAGTAAAATTGGTTGAAGTGTTCTCTATGTACTGAAGTGGCGGGGTGATTGAAGCTGACAAATGTGTACATCGCGAGATGACCACTCCACCATCATATGATATTGCTTGCGGCTTTTATTGTACGTAACCATGAGACTTTATTTGTCTTGCGGATCTTGACTCTCGTGTGCGAAATGGTTGAAACCCATCAATCCAATGAATTATTCGTTTGCTTGGAAATTTAGACTTGTGAAGCCTCATGAGTAGTATACACCGCTCTATTTCGGTCTTTTCCGTCATACTTTGAACTATTCCTAGAATAAATTATTACTACTGAGAGTTCGATCCATTTTGGAAATGATTGAACGAAAGCGGGGTAAAGGGGCTTGAAAATTTTGAAAAATGAAATTACGAGCAGGAACTACGATTCAATCACTCCTCACTCATTGAATCTCATGTGTGAAAGAATTCTTTTCAAGGAGTAATTCGCTTAATTGGACTTTTATATGTAATCTAGAAAGCGTATAGAGACAGAGAGTTGCATGAACCCTTAAGGTAGCTCCCTCGCATACTTAGACATCGCGACTCACACACACCCAAAACAATGCCAAATTATTACGTGCTCTTGGCTTCTCTTATCATGTTGGTGTTGACAATAGGCTTGTCCCATCCCTGATCGCTTATGTCGACCGAGTGCTCCCCCTTTCTCACACAGCCGAATTTCTCGTACAAGCCACGCCCAGCTAGTGAAGAGCGAACGTATAGCGTTCCATGAATGTTGTCGACTTCTTGTAGCCAGTGGGTTAGAAGAAGAGAGCCGACCCCGCGATGTTGGTAAGAAGGAGATGTTGCAAGAGCTTCGAGTTCTATTTAGTGTCAGCACAATGCTTGTAGACGATTCGGAGACTGTAGTTAGGGAATGAAAAGGTTTATTGAGAACTGAACAACGAACCCCACATGTCGTTTTTATAATACTTCATCTTATCCTCCTTCATTACTTTCATCAACCCCGCGAACCATGCAAGCTTCTCCACGGGCGTACCCTCTGGGAATACTGGGTTCCATTCGTTTTCTTCGGCATTTTCTGGCTTTGGTCTTGCTCCGACGAGGAAGCCTGCAATATCTCCACCATCTGTGGTTTCGCTCTTAGATGTAATGGCAACGAGGAATCGATAATGATCTGATTGCGACATAAGGTGCGCGTAGCGAGAGACGTAAAGAGCGTGTATGTCGTCTGGTGGAAATAGGTTCATGTTTAGGAGGGCTGAATTTGGCTTGTGAGCTGCGATATCGAGAGTGGCTATGGAGGAAAGGTCGGTCGGACTCGCCGCTCGGATTGTAAATGCCATGTTGAGGGCTAAGTCCGCACAATGTATGACACTTCGTGTTAAAATGTTTGAGGATGTCCAGGAAGCCTCTATAACATTTGGTTTCTGGATTCAAAATTGTTCAATGGATGTAAGTATAAAATAGAGACTGTAGCCTAAAAGGAGTACGTAAACTTGGTGTGGAGAATCTGCAAAGCCGCGAATACCCTTGCCTCAGAAACTACTACCTCTGAGATGATTCGGTAGATCGTAACGGGAACCTTGATCGTACTTCAACCTAGTTGAAGCAACCCAAGATAACAAGCTTCCGAATCTAAGAAGAAACGAAATCAGTTGCAGAATGAGAGTGTCGTGACATTACCATCAGAGCAAAGCTCAGGATTCTTACTCTTATAAACTAGAACCTGGAAATGAACAAATAAAAAGCTAGGCGAATGAGAGGGTATTTTCAAAACCGCGAAAGAACGAAATTCAGAAAATCCAAATTCCATTACACTCGGCTCTCTTTTAATCCTCCTAATGAACTGCTGACCAAAAAACTCGAAACCGTACCAAACTCCTATTTCAAGCAAACTACAAATTGAAAAAAGAAAATACCTAAGTGAGTTCCAATTTGTTACCTCATGTCTCAAAAAGAAAGCACAGCAAAACTAAGCCAAAACCCAAGCATTCCACCAAGCAGGACGCTCCTTATGATACTCAATCTTATGCTTCTCCTTTTCCTCTCGTTCATGCCCATCCTCCCCATGATGTTCAATCTTATCCTTCTTCGTCTCATGCTTGGGCTTCTTCGACTCATGCTTTGGCTTCTTACCACCCTTTCTACCCTTATATGGAATAGGATGATAAATCTTTGGCTTTGGCGAAGCCTGAGGAGGACCCTGATGAACAGTCTTATGAGGATAAATAATAACCGTCTCGAATCCATCAGGATGGTTATCGAAATCCTGTCCAAACGTATCTGGGTTTCCATCACCGTCAGAATCAAAACCGAATCTGTCTGGACGTCCATCGCCGTCGGTATCGAAGCCGAATCTATCATCGACTCCGTCACCGTCGTTGTCTGAGCTCCAGGTGTCGGGAATTCCGTCTGCGTCTGTATCGATTCCATCTCCGAAATTAAGGTCGCCTCCATTGCCAGAGCCGCTATCGTTGGAGCCATCTCCTTGACGAAATCCATCACCGAAACGAGAGTTTCCATCTCCTGAACCGTTACCAGAATTAGAATTTCCACCTCGACCATTTCCCCCGTCTCCTCCATTGCCTCCGTTGCCTCCATTGCCTCCATTGCCATTGCCATTTCCTCCAAAATTGGATCCATCACCAAAACCCAAGCCTCCGATCGAGCCATCATTGTTTCCTCTGTTTCCGTTCCCATTTTCGAGACGTGAATCTGAATCTCCAGAGCTAGATCCATCGCCAGGGCCATTTCTAGAGCCCGAGTTTGAATCACCAGAATTTCCGTTTGAGCCATCACCATTCCCACCGTTGCCTCCACCATTTCCTACACGTGAATTATCACCACCTGATCCATTACTAGAGTTCGAACCATCCCCATTTACAGCAATATCGAATGCACCAATATTGAGTCCATCTTGTTGCCCCGTGCCATTGGGATTCTCAGGTGAGCCACCATTCTTGAAAGAGTTGGGATCATTACCGAGGTTCGATGCGATATTGAAATCACCGAATCCGCCATCGCCGTTGTTTGAGTCTCCTCCTATTTCTGCGGTATTGAAATCACCGAATCCACCATCGCCGTTGTTTGAGTTTCCTCCTATTCCTGCGGTATTGAAATCACCGAATCCTCCATCGCCGTTGTTTGAGTTTCCTCCTGTTCCGCCCGTTCCACCTGTGGCTGTGGAGGAGCGAGTGGTTGTTCGTGTTCCGGTGCGAGTGGTTGTTTTAGTTCCTGATCCATTGCCGCTGCCAGAACCTCCGTTGTTGGAACCAGAACCAGAACCAGTTGTTCCATCGGAGTTGGACGAATCGGTGCCTCCATTTGCATTTGTGGAGTCTGGTGTTCCTACTCCATTGCCACTTCCGTTTCCATTACCATTGCCATCTGTACCAGTGGCTGTCGAGGAACGAGTCGTTGTGCGAGTGGTCGTACGTGAAGTCGTTGGAGAGCCAGTAGAAGAAGAGCCCCCGTTCAAGGAAGAACCCCCGGCCCCAGCTCCAGCTGCATTCAACGAGTTGACAGCAGAAATAGAAACCGAAGAAGATATGCTGCGAGATGAAGTAGTTCTCAAACTCTTCGTAGTGGTAGGTGCTTGGGCATTAATACCAGTAATTGCAATCAATGCAGCATACGCTGCAATGAGCCTCGGAGAGAAATGCATGTTTGCTGTTTCCAGAAACGACTGTGAGAGGATGTGTCCAAGAAAGAGAAGGAAAAAAGTGCGGATGGGAAAGAAGTGACATACGTGTGAAAAAGACCTACTAAATTATGGTCTGCTATCATTTTATTTCACTAGTGAGCGTGCTGGTGACTTGTTAAATTTTTTAGTTATCTTGTTGGGCGACTAACCTTGCTAAGAACCGTAAGGTTAGAGGCTTTAGACGTGAAACTAACTCTGATGCCGCAAATGCATCTTTTGACGGCATCCTGTTTAAAAAGTCTTATCCAGAAGCGAGATAGAGAACTTTTGTTCGTTTCTGAGACGTATTGCTTGTCCAAAATTGACAAGAAATTGATGATGTTGGTTGGTCTTAGCAACCAAAGTATCGTTTCTCGATCCATCGCTCCTCGAAATCGGCAACAATAGCACACACCACAACTTTAACACCGGGGAAGACTTTCGTCAGTCTATTCAGACCAAGTCTCCCAGCAAAATATGTGACGAAGACAATTTTTTCTTCAGGGACGCCATGATCAAGAAGAACTTGAACTGCCATGACAGCAGCTCCGCCACTTCTCATTTGAGGGTCGAGTAAAAGAACACCATCGTGTGTATCGATGTTTTCCGGCAGTTTGAGATAGTGAAGTTCAGGTTCACCAGTTCGAACGTTAGACTGAATTAGTACTCGTCCGGTTCGGCAGTCGGGTAGTACTCTTTTTAGACCGGTTTCGAAAGCGGCTCCGGCTCGAAGAATTACCACCGCACTTGTTTCCCCGATAGGAGCTAATCCTTTATATCGATTGCCTATTGGCGTTTCTATTGTTTTCTCCTTGAAGTAGACATTGTTCATAGCACTGTAGAATATTAAAATGGGTTCTGGACGTTGGTTTTCATAGGAAAACTTACTGCTCCACAAGTAAAGTGGCGACTCGATCAAAGTAGAAGATAAAATCTTCAGTTGAAGTTCCGATATCCTGAATAATGGTATTCATCCCTCTGGTTTGTGGTGTGTCTTGCAAAAGCTCAACTTTTTCCGATAGGGGATCGTCTTCTGAGCTCTGTCCTAGCTTCTTGAGAGCTGCGCGATGGCTTTGCGACTTTTCGATAAGTTTACGCTCAATATATTGAATTACCATTACTATACAAATGTTAGTTTGGGCATTCAAAGGATACGCGACGGATTACTTACATATCGCAACTCGATTTTCGACCCCTCTAGGCACAATGATATCTGCAATAGTTAGATTTGATTTTGCAATTCAGGAGAAGTCCACTTACCTGCGACCTTTCTTTGAGGTTCAACGTATTGTTCAAAATTGGGTTTAACAAATGCAAACCACTGTTTGATACATCCTTCAATATCTCTTCCTCGTTCTTCAACATCTCGGAGGACTTGCTAAAATTAGTAATTTGCGATATTAAGGGAGTCCGCGAGCTTACTTCTTCTTGACAAACAAGTATCGGCATCTGCCTCACAAAATATCTAGCATAACATGTTAGAATAAAGTAATCAGCAAAGCTTGGAGCAGGAGTTTACCTTCATGTCCAAGAGCTCAAGCACTCTTTCGTCATACAAGGCAAAAATACCTTCTAAAATTAGGACGTGTGGCGAGTAAATCGAGGTCGTCTCCTTTTCTCTAGCATGTTTTGCGAAAGAATAGATGGGAATTTCAGCACGTCGCCTGCGCAGGTGTTAATAAGAGTGCCAAAACAGGATTATTTGCCATCATCTTACCCCGCCTTTAGATCTCGCAATCTATCAACCAGCACATCAAAATCGATGGCAGACGGAGAATCAAAATCGTATTCATTTCGGAATGCTTTTCCAGATGATTCTTCGTCCAAAGTCTTGTAGAATGAGTCCTATCCACAACTTAGTGATTTTTCAACAAAATGACTGTAGTCAGAACTCCAGTTACCATAGAGAGAATGACGACCCAGGGAAGATTTAATTTCGAGACAATGGCATGAGAGAGGGTTGACTTTCCCGAGCCAGAGCTTCCTGCGATACCGATAATACAAACATCGGCCCATGGGGGCTGGTATGGCCCTGGAGCTCGGGTTCTGAGATGCTCAGACATGGTGGTTTGGTCTGAAGGAACAAGACGGTGGGAGATGAAGGGAGGAAGGGCTGTGTCTCGCTATCGAAGTGAATTTGGCCGGATAATTTGAGACCTCCGCTGGAAAGAGATCAGTCTCTTGGCCTTGCAAAATAAAAGCCTGCGATACGACTCTATGGAGGATGAGAGAGGAGGAGGGGAAGGGTATTAACTGGTCAGCACAGGAGCTCGAAGAAGCCCCAGCCTCTAAGATAAAGATATAGGACTGTACCCTAGTTGAAGTTGTTGCAGATAGGCAACCTGAACCAGCAAATGCCATAACATTTAGACTTTAAATCTATTAAAAACCATCTTGAATAATTAAATGGCAAGATGATGACGGGAACGGCTTCCCTCGGCCACCGCTAAAGAAGGTGGATTCACAGTTGCTTTTGCAGCCAATGATCGCGGTTGCCTTGAATAATGCCTTGTATTCAAGGACACGGCAATGCAAGGAACAAATCAACCCTTACCAAAAACGGAAAGGTCGGGACTTCACGAAATAGAGCCTATCCTCATTTGGCTAGCTTATCACTAGCTCTGCAAAATCGAGCTTGCAAACCCACACCTCTTTTTCCACAACTTCTTCTGCGGTCAACAAGCTGCTCGTCCTCTTCCACTCCCACCACGACCTTTGCACTTGTCAAGTGGCCTTCCTTTCTTGCGTTTGTGCAGGACACTCTCGTAGATGGTCGGCCGTATTGGCGTCGACACTGCAATAATGGTCAGTCTCTTCGATCGTCGCGCGTTGTCATTTGCCCATGCTGACCCCGCGCGCAGACGTCGTCGACGGCTTCCACCACGACCCCTCTCCGCCATGCCTTCGAGCGGCGTGTAGAGGAGGTCAAGCCTTTGAAAAAGTACGTTCCCTCTCATCTGTCACCCTCTCCTCGACCCTGCCATGTCTGCGCGCTCTACGTGATGAGTTTCATCAACTGGGAATCTCTCCTACAAAATTAAAGCATGCGGAGAACACATATTAGTTGTTAACTGATTGAGCGCACATGGTGGTTGCCCTTGGGCTGCAGGATTTCTCTCCCACAGAATCCATGCTAACATTCTACCTTTCAGTGACATAAATGCGCTCATCCTTGACTACCTTACCACAGAAGGCTACCCTTCCGCAGCAGCCAAGTTCTCGACCGAGGCAAACCTTCGACCACAACAGGAAGCAGATTCAGTGAGGGCGCGTCAATCAATTCAACACTCGATCCACCTTGGAAGCATCCAGGCCGCGATCGAGGAGTTGAATGAGTTGGAACCTCAGGTAAGCCATGCAACTTTTTCTATCTTTCTTCCCTCCCTTGCGATGATTAATATGTTTCATGCACCACTCATATAGCCTTCGGGTCGGTGATGAGAAAACCACGAACTTCAGTCCTCAGTATGAGCAATACACCCCCTCTCAGACTCTTCACAATCATAACCTTGTATGGTTACATTTGCTAACAGTCATCCAAGGTTCTTGACAACAATCCATCTCTCCACTTTGCTCTTCTTCGATTGCAGCTTGTTGAACTCATTAGAGAATGCAATTCACAACCCGGAGGTGACATCAGCCCTGCATTGACCTTTGCCACACAACAATTAGCCCCTCGCGCACCCACAAAACCAGAGTTCTTGGAGGATTTGGAGAGGACCATGGCGCTTCTTGTTTTCCCTCCAGATAACCTTGAACCACAATTGGCGGCCCTTCTTCACCCGGATCTTCGTAGGTCTGTCGCAGATAGTGTCAACAAGGCCATTTTGAGTATTCAGAATCAACGACGAGATGCTGCAATTAGAAATCTCGTTCGTCTCCGTGCATGGGCTGAAAATACAGCAAGGGATCAAAAGAAAGACCTGCCAGCTCGTATCGAGTTGGGTCTTGATGAGAGAGAGGAACGATATGAAAATGGCCATGAGCCCATGATCACTTGACCAATGAAAACCACAGTGGCGTTTGGGTACAATATTTGATACCAGTGGCTAAAGCGGATAAATTGGGGATTGGACTCGAGAGTAAAGGCGTTATATCTGGCCGTGGAGAAGGCATTGATTGGTTGGCGTTTAGGATATCATGACTGTTGTATTTGTAGAACAGGCTAGCGTTTTCCACTTCGCTTACCAAGCGATTTGCATTCTATGTTACGTTGCTTGATGGCGAGAATAAAATATTTTTTAATACATTAGAAGACCCATGCTGTGTGAAAATTGAAAAGTTATACATAATGTTCCGAAAAGCTCGCGGCAATTAGATTCTTTTCAAGCTTTGTGGTGGATCCATTTCAACCGGGGTATCCGTTATTTTCACTACGTCAGCACTGCGAAGTCGCTGATTCTGGAGCTATCGCGGCGAGATAGCTTCAGCTCCACCATCTCCTGGACCTCTACCTACCATATCCTAATTCCCTCAACATTCTTCCTCATTCAATCCAATTTTTTGCAATGTCGTCGCGGTTGTATTCTTGATAAAAAACAAAAACAAATCACTATCATTTCCCACTCAATTGGTGGTGGCAAGCAATTGGCAGCATGCTCCCTCTGAAGAGCATTGCTCGATGCGGGCGACGCGGGCACCTCATCAACACACCTTTAAGATACGGCAATGGTAGCACAATTGGTTCCTGGAAGCAGGCCAGCTTCCGTGGTCGCGGATTGACAGCTTCAAGATTATACCAATCCAAAAGACAACCACCATTACCTTTCTCCCTGCGGCAATCTCGCCCCGCGCTGCGACAACAACTCTTCCTCCAAAATACTCGAAGTGTCTCTGGGAAACCCCTTCCACAACGGCGATCATGGATCCTCAACTTTGTATACAGATCTGCAGCGCTGCTGGGAGGATCCATAGCGATTTTGGGAGTAGGAGTTGTAGGGTTCTTTATATTCGATGCGTCGACATACCGTGAGGATCTAAGTTATAAGGACATACACGTCTCAGATCTCGCATTGAGTCCAAGACGAGGAGGGCCCAAGAATTTGCCAGTTGCCGAAGTACAGATTGACGACTATGATTGCGAACAAATGTTACGACAAAAGGACAAACCCAAGTTGGTGGTGCTTGGTGGTGGATGGGGGAGTGTTGCGCTGCTCAAGACGCTGAATCCAGAAGAATACCATGTTACCTTGGTTTCTCCAACCAATTACTTTTTATTTACACCCATGTTGCCTTCTGCCACGGTTGGGACACTCGAATTTCGATCACTGGTGGAACCTGTTCGTCGTATTGTCCAAAGGGTGAAGGGGCATTTCATTAGAGCCACTGCGGAAAATATCGAGTTTTCGGAAAAGTTGGTAGAACTATCACAAAAGGATTCAGATGGAAATGTTGTAAGCTTCTATCTGCCATACGACAAACTTGTTATTGGGGTAGGATCAACCACCAATCCTCATGGCGTCAAGGGATTGGAAAATGTCCACTTTTTGAAAGATATCGATGATGCGCAGAAAATCCGAAATCGGATATTGACGAATCTTGAATATGCTTGCCTGCCTACAACCACAGATCAGGAGAGACGCCGATTACTTTCCTTTGTCGTCAGTGGTGGTGGTCCAACTGGTGTTGAATTCGCTGCTGAGCTTTTTGACTTGCTCAATGAGGACCTTACCGATCACTTCCCAAAAATCTTACGAAATGAGATTTCCGTCCATCTGATCCAGAGTAGAGGACACATTCTGAACACATACGATGAATCCTTATCCAAATACGCCGAAGCTCGATTCGCCCGTGATCAAGTAGTCATTCTCACGAATTCTCGAGTCAAGGAAATCACCTCAGATAGCATATACTTCACTCAAAAAGGAGAGCAGGGAGAGACCATCACCAAAGAACTCCCCATGGGCTTCTGCCTTTGGTCAACAGGAGTTTCCCAAACCGAATTTTGCCAAAAAGTAGCTGCCGCCTTGGGAAATGCTCAAACCAATAAGCATGCCCTAGAAACCGATTCTCACCTACGTCTCAATGGCACCCCTCTTGGCGACGTCTATGCTATTGGCGATTGCGCTACAGTTCAGAATAATGTGGCAGATCACCTTGTCACTTTCCTCCGTACTTTGGCATGGGAGAAGGGCCAGGATCCTGAGACTGTCCACATTACATTTTCCGAATGGCGAGAAGTAGCACAGAAAGTAAGAAGGCGCTTCCCACAAGCAGCAGACCATCTAAAACGCCTTGACAAACTCTTCTACGATTACGACAAAGATCAATCCGGCACCCTCGACTTTGGTGAACTACGCGAGTTGTTGATGCAGATCGACTCCAAACTCACATCCCTCCCTGCAACAGCCCAAAGAGCACACCAACAGGGCCAATATCTTGGACATAAATTCAATAAGATGGCGAGAGCGGCGCCGGGGTTGAGGGCTAATGATGTTATTCATGGGGATTTGGATGAAACTGTTTATAAGGCCTTTGAGTATAGACATTTGGGCTCTTTGGCTTATATCGGAAACTCGGCGGTCTTTGATCTTGGTGGGGGGTGGAATGTTACCGGAGGTTTGTGGGCGGTTTATGCGTGGAGGAGTGTGTATTTTGCGCAGAGTGTTAGTTTGAGGACCAGGATGCTTCTTGCTATGGATTGGGCTAAGAGAGCTTTCTTTGGGAGAGGTGGGTTTGCTCCTTTCCAATTTATCGAGAATTGATTGCTAACTTTTGAGTAGATTTGATGAACTGGTAAGGAAGATTGAAAGATTGAAGATGTCGAGACCGGCACAGGGGCAATGAGATGACTGGGAATGGATATTATGCATTAATTGGGCGTCAAGGCATCATCAACTCCTATCACGTTGGTTATGAGAGGAGCGTCTACCGAATGACGATCGCCAGATTTGGGCCCCTGGTGCTAGGAGTTTTGTACAGTTGAACCAGACCAGGTCGCCGGCGGCATTGGACACACGCGAACATGATATCCTAGAACAATAGTGCCCGTCTTAATGAGAATGTACTTTAGAACGGTGGGCGACATGAACGAAATAGAACGTAGCTTTTTTTTCATATTTCTACTACTCCTCCAGTCATGTGATATTTAAATTGTAGGTGGAGAATCTTCTCTCGTTCATTAAGAGTTGCTCTATGAACCCTTAATTTTCTTTTCATTGCACAGCACAATCTAGGTTCATAAAATGTACTGTTTTAAGATCCGCTCAAGTAATGAGAAATGCGGAGCGGTGACCGAGCAGTGACTGAGTCTCCCGATATCGCACTTTTGTTTCTTCTCCATCTAGAAGAGCATTCCGATTCGATAAAGCAATTCTTTGCTTGAAGTTGTTTCGTAATTTGTTCCTGTTTCTCGTCTGGACGGGATTCATAGAAGTGTTTATTTTTGGGTGGTTATTTGTAGACCACCTAATAATACTCCTTCCGATCTTGTGGAAATATCTTGTAGAAAAGTTGTGCTATCTGTAGGTTATCTGGAAATAGTCGCGATTATATTTGTTTTAATATTTGTAGTTATTCATTACAAAATTAAATCAAACCGCTAGCTATTGCAGCGTAAAGAAGAATTCCTCGTTTTGTGCAATGTATTGTGCTAGTAGAGTTAGTGTTGAGAAGGAAGGCAATGCTTGTATTTCTTCGGCTCAATTTTCAATTTGCAGGGATTTGAGGGATGCTTTTTTATATTAAGCAGTTACATGTAGTATAGAGTTCGTATTAATATTCATTCCGAAACTTTTTTGTACTTCAAGGTGTACTATTTAATTTCCCATCTCTCGCTTAGCGACAACCTGGAGTTTGAAAGGGCTGAAAGCGGAACCACAAAACTCCAAACTGATGTTACTCGATATGATTCAACATTTTGCCAATCCAAACTCTCGTGCATAAATGCCCAACTGAATGGACCCGAGGAAGTGGTTCAATCCCAGCCTACTATCTCATGTCCCGCAATTTCACCCCTCATTTCCACAAGCAAACAACAAAGACTCACTTAATCAGGTAATTCGTGGGCCAGATCTAAATAAAACCCTCCACTTTCTTTGTTCGCGTTGTCGTCGGATCGGAACTTTAGACCGCACTGTCCCTTTTCACGATAGAACAATAACATGGGGAAGCGGGACAGACTTCCAACGGAGGAAAGTCCGCCTCTTTGATGTCCAGAGTATGAAGGTATAAGTATTTAGAATCCCAGTTATGAAAAAGGTACCAACTACATGCCTATGGATAGCAATAATTTCACCCCTCCCAATCAGCTCCATTTCGCTTCTCAAAGACCGAACTACCCAATGGACGTCGGGATTCTAGTCTCTCCTCCCCCTTCTGCCCAACATGGATCTGCGCCTATGTTTAGTTTCCCCGCATTGCAGAGGATATCGAATTCCTACTCTCCTTCCCAATCTATACAGAATCAAAGCCTGAACTCGGAGTTTTTGGAAAGCAAACCACAAAGTATCGAAGATCTTCGCGCTCAAAGAACATATCTCCTCTCCGCCCTGCAACGAGAAAACACCAAAGCGCACAAAATAATAAATAAAATCCCACCCTTCGAAGACGCACTCACATCCCCTTCCTCCTCTACACCAAACCTCACGCGTAAAACCCGAAAGAGACTCTCCTGGCTCCGCCATCGTCTGAACGAAACCAGCAACCAAGAAGCCGCCATCCTCGTGCGTTTAAACCAATTAACGACTGAGATCCAACAAATAGAATACAAGGAGAGGATGGAGATGGAAAGAGAACATTATCAACAATTACAGGGGAGTGCCATGAGAGCCGTAGAAGCTTTGCCTTTGGATTTGACGCCTACTGTTAGGGGACCAGGGGCTTTCAGTGAGTTGAGGGTTACCACTCCGATGCTTAAGCCTAAAGGTCCTTGTTTTGAACCAAAGGGGCTTGGATATCCATTTCTGATTGTTCCTGAGTCTTCCACGAAAAACGAGACGACAGAGATGGATGAGGGGTTTAGTTGTGGGAAAGGGGGGACGAGGAAGGATAGTGATGATGAGGGGGCTTCGCCGACGACGAGAACACCGAATATCGTGAAGCAGGAGGAGG
Organism: Hymenoscyphus fructigenus; assembly: GCA_001414455.1. Taxonomy (NCBI): domain Eukaryota; kingdom Fungi; phylum Ascomycota; class Leotiomycetes; order Helotiales; family Helotiaceae; genus Hymenoscyphus; species Hymenoscyphus fructigenus. The sequence goes on from LKUV01000149.1 coordinate 82,733, forward strand.
GACATAAGAAAATCCGACCTGAGCTTTCACATAGATCGTCGTCTTTGGACTCGGTGAATTGTAATAAACTTTTGGCGACTCCGATGGATGAGCAGGTGCTTATTAAGAGGCAGAATAGTTTGCCTGTTATTCTGGGGTTGTCTGATATCTGGAAGTTGACTAGTGATGATAAGAAGGAGCAGGATGATAAGGGGAATGTGGAGGAGGGGTAGAGAAAAGGGATTTGTACATGAAAATGTGTGAACTGATATGAAACAACAGGGAGATGGCGGTGATTTTCCTGCTTAGGTACCGGTACATAGCATCGATGAAACTTAATTATGCCCATATTCAGCTTGAGTTTAAGTTGAATCAATTGGAATTGATTTGTGAAACCGCTTATAATTATCAATCATCAAGTGTTCCTCCAAGCTCCTTGAAAGGGCCGATTCAAAGAGAATAGCGACGGCCGAAGAAGAGAAGAGCGAACGGAAACCTATGAAATCAGTTTTCAGACTACTGAAACTCCCCAAATTCCCCATCATCAAACCCAAAATCATCAACAGGCTTCGGTGGCGGAGGCTCCATAGTCCTACTTAACCTCTTCTGAGCCTTGACCTCCTGTGCACTCGGTGGAGGAGGTAATAACGAACTACCCCCAGGAGGAGGAGGTAACGAAAATCCACCTTCACCTCCAAACCCACTACCCGTCGGCTCCGGCTTTGAAACATTCCTCCTCCCCTTCCCTCCAAAAGACACAGTAATAGTCTCCCCCTCTTTCAAACTGAAATCCTTCTTCTCGGCAGGCTTCTCCTCTTTCACAACCTTCTTCCCTCCAGCCTTTCCATTATCCTCAATATTCAAAGTCTTCCTCGTCTCCTGTAACGCGACACTGAAATCAAAGGCCTCACTCCTCTCCTCATATCCAATTCCCAATACCGCTTTCCTCCCTCCCTCCCCTTGAACCCTTATAGCGAAAAATCTCGACGAGTCAAGAACCTGTTCTACGACATCTGGAGTGGTATATGGAGCAGCAGCGAATAGTTGACCGTTCGAAGGATCTTCGAGGAGGATATCTGCTTTTACAGACTCTGAATTGTTGGGGAGAGGGATGGCAGTTTCGAGGAGTCGGAGACGGGCGGTGAAGATTAGGCGGGCGTTGTTGTTTTCGGTCCAGGAGGCTGCGACGTAGCCTTTTGTGCTGGTTAGAGGGGGGATGTTGTAGATGTGGACCGAGGGAGCGATGAAGAGGATTCTTTGGATTGCGTCGGGAGGGAGGGGTCTTCCTGTGGAGGGGTCGATGGTCTCCATTGTTTGTATAGTGGGGGGGTATTGATCTGATTGATGAATTGGAGATTATTTGTCGGTGAGCATCTTAAAGATACTTGAGAGGTGAGGTTGAGGATGAGATTCCTCGAGGTTGATCAGGTTCCAATCACAGATCTCAATGCGAGAACATGCCTATTTTCCAGGTCGTGAGATTTCCCCGCCTATTGTGTCTTATCTCTTATCTTAGCGTAATTTTCCAGTTAGCGAATAACCGATTTCCCTGGACTGTGCACGCTCTCTCAGGATTTCACTACGTTACTAAAAAGGTATATATCACAACAACTACATATTAGATTTATATATAATTAAGTATAGAGATTAATAAAGAGTAATTAATTAGATAATAAGTACAAAAAAATATATACAAGTACAAAGAGGTAGCCTAATCTAATATTCTAAGCTAGTTTCTTATACTACTAAAGTATAATAAAACTACCTGAATAGCTAAAGAAAGGTAACTAAGTCTCGATAGTTAGTATATAGTATAAAGGTAAAGTACACCGAGTTATTTACTTAGAAGTAAACTTATTACTTATATTAAAGAAGTTAAATAAGATAATTAGATTAATAACTAAGTTAGATATAAAACTTCTACTTATAGTAGAAGTACTAGTCTTATATAGAACCTTTTATTCTCTTCTGTAAGGTAGATAGTAGGCAATAAGTTAAATTAAATCTTATATAAGAGTAAACAAGTATTAGATTTAGTATAGAACTAATCTCTACCTCTTCTTAAAGATATAGAAGAAGCTTTACTTTATAGAAGCTTCTAAACTCTAATATTATAAACTCTGTTAACTCCGTTCACTAGAATTGATTAATTCCTAATTGATTTATAATAGCTAATAAAGGCTTTCTTAGATTAGACAAAAGGTTATATAACCTACAAGGCCTCTATATATTATATCTTTATTCTCTCTTAAATTACTAACTTGCCTAGTAAGTTATTGCCTCTACTTACTAGTTTGCCTAGTAATCTATAAACTTATAGAGTAAACTACTATTTGCTATAATAAATACTAAGTTAAACTAGATACTACTATATTAAGTATTAGAATACTAGTATATTAATACTACTAAGAAGTTAAGTATTTAGGAGTATAAGTTATGTTTTCGCTAAGTTACGTTTTCTCTTTGTTATATTTTTCTCTATATAAGTAATATATATTTTATATTACTTCTTAACACTTCTTTTACTTATTGTCTAAAGCACTTATAGATAGAGGAATATATATAATTTATAGAAATATAAGAGATATTAATATTCTACTATATATATATATAAACCTAGCTAAAGTTAAGACTAATATTAAGTAAATAATAAAGTAAGAAAAGAAGAGAGTTCTAGAGAAACAGAAGCTTATATATAGAATTCCTATAGTATATATATACTATACTATATATAATCTACTTTTAGTTCCTCTAACTCTATAACTATACTATAATAATACTACTTTATAGGTCTAACAAAAGTAACTAAGTCTTGTTAGTTAGTATATAGAATAGAGTAAAAGAGTACTAGGTTATTTACTTAGAAGTAAACTTGTTACTTATATTAAAGAAGTTAAACAAGATAATTAAATTAATAAACTAAGTTAAGTATAAAGCTTCTATCTAATAGTAGACGTACTAGTTATATATAGAACCTTTATTCTTCTAGGTAGACTAGAGCAACTATTACTCTAGTTAACCTAGTTACCTAGGTTGCTTGTTGCTCTAGGTAACTCTCTAATCACGTGACCTCTAACTAAAGGAAATCCTTAGATCAGCTAGCTACTCTAGCTAATCTCTATTACTTATAACTACTTAATAGTATCTTGTTCTATTAGAACACTACCTAGACTTACTTACTATATACTAATATATAATTCGTAATACTAGAGAATATATTAATTAATTTTGTTAACCTTCTCTTACTGTCTTTAAAAAGCTTTAACCTTAGTATAAAGAAGGTTTTCTCGAGTCTAAGTAGCGTTGAGTTTAGTATTACTTAAATCTAGTTTAATTATATAAAGGTTATTAGCTAGAATTTTAGCTAAAAGGTCTCTATAAAAGTCTTGTAATAGTCTGCTAATAGAGTTAGAGAAGCTTTCTTTATTATTAGAAACAACTTATTTAAGAGTAGTCTAAGTAATATTTTCGTTAGCTAGTTATTATAAATTATATAATAGCATATAATAAGTAAGTCTAGGCAGCGCTCTAACAGAATAAGATACTATTAAGGAGTTATAGTTTCTGAGAATTAGCTAGAGTAGCTAGCTGATCTAAGGATTTCTTTTTGTTATAAGTTATGTAATAGTTTACATTAACTACATTAATAAGTAATACTAGTAATAAGAGTTAACAACATTAACAGGTAATGTTAATAATCTATAAGAATAAAGATTCTATATATAACTAGCACATCTGCTATTAGATAGAAGCTTTATACTTAACTCTATTACTTTAGTTTATAATATATCTTGTTTTGTCTTCTTAAGTTTAAGTAACAAGTTTATCTTTAAGTAAACATCTAGTATATCTAAACATCTTACTATATTCTAACCTTTAAGACTTAGTTACCTTTGTTACTTTTAGTTTAATAGTAGGTTTTGTTATACTTTAAGCATCTACTTAGAAGTTTAGTTACTATAGCTTCTACTCTACTAAAACCAGCTGTTACTAGTTCTAGTACTAGCTAAACAAACTTATTAACTCTCTCTAGCAGCGCTGAGAGAACTTAACCTCTTGCTACTTCTGTTATACTATTGCTAGATAATAAACTAGCACTAGTAAACTCTAATTACAACAACGAAAGCATGCTTAATATACTCGAACTCTTTAAGGTTAAAGTACTTGAAACTATCTAAGTTAAACTACTAGATATATACTATAGAAAGAGAAATAAACTTAGGTTATTCCTTCTTTAGATAGACATCTACTTTAACTTTAACATAGATAAATTTAGTAATAACTATAACTTATAATTAATCTTTGTAATCTTCTACCTTAGAGGAGCTGTACTAGATTAGGCCTAACTCTACCTTGAAAACTTCTTTGTATATAAAGATAATAATAGATCTATAAGAGACACCTAAGTAATGTTTAAATCCTAGAGAGAATTTAAGACAGTAATTAGAAAGGTATTTAGAGATTTCAACATAATCTAAACAGCTGTATAAAAGCTTTTAGACTTGAAATAGACTAGATTAGCTGTTAGTTATACTAATGATTTCTAACGTTATAGAAACAAATCTAGATAAGATATACTTACTCTTATAGAACTCTTCTATAGAGAGTTAAATAAAGGTTTACCTCTAAGAAGAAATAGTAAAACAAAACATAATCTATACTAATATTAGTAATATAATTAGTAGAGTTATCTAATTAGATAATCGTCTATAGGAATTCAAGAAGTCTACTTAAGGAAGTAGAAGTTAGAATAAGAATAGAAGCAGAGGCAAGTAGAGTAACTAGTAGAACAATAGCAAGGTAAATATAGTCTAGAAAAAATCTTTTAAGAGAAAGAAGCTTTCCTAGAAAGAACAGAACTACTAATGTAAGTAGAATTTATATTACTTATATAGCTAATCAGGTTATAAAGTAAACGAATATAGCTTAAAGAAGTAAACTAACAAGAGAAAGTAGGTTAATACTACCTTCTAAAGAGAAGTAGTTCTACTTGAAACTTAGAAGCTTTCTAACAAAGAGTTAGAAGTACAAGAATATAGAACTTAGGTCGAAGAGAATAACTCTATTCTTGTAAGGTAGATAGTAGGCAATAAGTTAATTTAAATCTTTTTAATTTAGTATAGAACTAATCTATACTCCTTCTTAGAGGTACAGGAGAAGTCTCGCTTTATAGAAGCTTCTAAGCTCTAATATTACGTTAACTCTATTAACTCTATAAACTTCATCTACTAGAACTACTTAATTCCTGATTAATTTATAATAGTAGATAAAGACTTCCTTAGATTAGATGAAAAGTTATATAACCTTATAACCTTGTGACCTCTATATATTATAACTATTCCCTCTTCCAAGAATCTTGTCCTTAAGATTAATTTTGTCTGTTTTTTGTAAAAACGTTACAAAGGTATAATTTAGCATGTATTATAGAAGAGTATATAAGTAGACAACATTATTACTGTTTACTGTAGCAAATAAAATTACTCTACAGCTATTAGCAGGTAATTTGTTAATTTCACAAAGACATAGACAACAATTACAACTAAGAGAGTTAATTAGTTCTTTTCTCTTGTAGCAGTTATATTAAGGCACTGTTTAGTGTTCTTGTATATATAATACTAGGATGTTCTAAACAGTTTTGTTGTAAGGGAATAAATTATATAAAAACCTTATATAGATAGTTCTAAGGCATTAAAGAGAAGCTAGAGGTTAATGAGAAACTATAGCGCTCTATATATAAAATACAGGAAGATCGTAGTATCTTTTAGGATATATATAGAGACCTGTCCTTCTCTTTTATAAGACCTTCTCTTTTCTATACTCTAAAATTCCTTATGTCTTATTCTGTTTACAATACTTCTAAGTATAAAGCTAATCTCGCTAAGTTCTTTTCTGTTATTAGTTAGTATTTAAAATACTTTAAGCACCTTCTTATTAATCTCTTTGTCTTGTGTATAGTTGCTCTAGGCAAAAAGAATTATAACTAATATATTAAAGAGTCTAAATTATATAAGCTAGTAAGCTTCTTTACTTTTAGAATTTTATAAGTAATTATCTAATATTCTAGATTCTATAATTACTTTTAGAGGTATACTAGGCCTGAGAAGATACTGTTAATATCTTTAAGAAATATCTTAAAGATTATCTAAATTAATACTATATTTAAGATAAGGATAATATATCTCCTTGTAGTAATTAGAATTTTAATAAGTAGAAGAATACTTAGAGGCTCTAAAACTCTTCTAACTATATTAAAGAGTTAGATATAGAGGAAGCCTGAGATAGAGTTCTAGAGATGTATTACTTTTGTATAATTAGAGAGTCCTTGCTAATAACAAGAAAGGAGTACAAAGACGTCTATATTAAAGGTGTTAGACTTATTGCTAATATCTCTATAAAGATAAGTAGGCAGTTGATTAGTAGTGCTTTAGCTGTAGATAATATAATACTTATTATAGTTCGTGAATTAACTATAGAAGTTCAAGCCTGTTAAGAGGTCTTTATAGTAGTAGTAAGTTCTTAGAAGTTCTGGAATTCTATATATCTCTAATATAGTAATAGTATAATATTATTTCTAATAAGGATGAGCAGATCTTGCTAGAAGTGTTATAGTTCTTTACAAGAGCTTAATAGTCTTAGAAGTTAGTAATTTTGATTTTTAAAGATATAGAGTTAGAAGTTAGAAGTTTGTAGCTGTAGTAAAGCTATCTAAATAAACTGTTTTTATATATTGATTTCCTTGTAAACTTTAGTATTTTAATTCTCAGTAAACCTAGTAAACTATATAGGAGAAAAAACTCAAGGAAGAGTGTCTTAACTAAAGTCACAGACCTTGTATAGTCTACTAAGTCTTCTCTTCTCCTTCAAAGAGCGCTCTCTTTGTTATAAGGCGTTTAAGCTTTTTAATACCTTAGCAGGTAGTTGAGAGAAGAATTAAAGTAAAAGACTATAGTTCTTGTTATATAATTAAAGAAGTTCCTTAGCATTTACAAGGTTAGGATAAGTAAGTAACTAGGTATTGTAATTATCTAGCTAGGATTTCTATTTAATTAAATACTTGAGTTTCTTGCCTTAGCCTTCTTGTCTATAATTAATAATAGCCTTAACTTTCTATTCTTGTTCCTTATTATTCTCTGCTAATTCCAAGAGTTCTCTAGAGGCATAGAGGTAAGGTTTCTAACTCTTCTTAGTTATATATTCTTCAAGGAGAGAAACATAAAACGTTAGGTATAACTGTTTATATATACTAGATAAGTCTAGCTTATACACAGACATACTAATACATTCTAGGATCTTAAAAGGTCTAATAAATTTTAGCTTAAGCTTTTCTGCTTTAAGTCTAAGATTTTTTGTTAATAGCATTACCTAGTCTCCTTTAAAGAAGTGTTTATCTAACTAGTGTTTATTAAAATAAGACTCCTGATTGTTTTATATACAATGCTAGAGATTATAAAGTTTATTCTACTCTTTATAAAGAATCTCTAGTCTTCTATAGACAGCTAGTACCTCTTCTTTAATTCTGTTCTTAGGATTCTATAGAAGTCGAGGTTAGTAACTATAACACACTTTGAAAGATATATCTTACAAGACCTAATGTTTAGAGTTATTATATATAAATTCAGCGAAAGTTAACTTTTCAAACTAGTTAGCTTTTCGCTAGCTGTAATACACTCTAAGGTAATGTTTAAGAGCCTAGTTCTACTACTCTGTCTAACTATCTGTTTACAGATAGAATGTAGTACTTAACCTTTACTTATATACTATGTAAAAGCAGAAAGTAGACTAAAAATTACTTGTAAACACAGTTCTATAATCTAAAACAATTCTATTAGAGGTGCTAAAGAGTAAGAAAACATTATTCTATATTAAGCTAGCAAGCTCTAGAGAGTTAACTGTCTTGTAACAAGTAATATACTTTACTATTTTAGAGTACTAGTCTACAACTACAAGGATTATATTAAAATCAGAACCTCCTGCTAGGTTTTTACATAGTAGCAGGTCTGTAACAAAATCTATAGAGATCTTACTCTAGAGTCTTTTTAGCTGTAGTAAACTACTTAACAGACTATATAGTATATGCCTCTTAGCCTTGACTCTCTAGCAGATATTACATTCTCTATAATAGAGACAGATATTAGTTTCTATGTTTTCCTAATACTAGAATCTTTTTAAAAGCTCTAGAGTCTTGTTAACTCTGTAATATTCTGTTAAAGAGTTGTTATAATAAAGGTTTATAACTTAAGCTTGTAAGGCAGAGTTATTAGGTACTATAACTCTTAAATAGAACTAGAGAAGGTTCTTATTATATGTCTAAATTAGTTCTCTACTTATATCTCGTTTGCTAAGCCTCTTTTTTAGAATGTCTCTATATTCTAAATTATTTCTCTAAGTTATCTTAATAATATCAAGGAGTAGCTTAGAAAGAGAGGCTAGTACTATAGCTCTTTTAGTAGCTACATATATCTATAAACATAGAATTAAATGTTTACAACTATCTAATTTAAAAACTTAAGAGACAACTAAGTTCTTGATTCTATTAAGTAATTAGAATATAGATATCTTTATTATTCTAGCTATAGTAGTAGAACCTTTAAGGTAGTACTCTATACCTTGCTTCTCTTTCAAGAAATCCTCAAGGAGGCCTTTATAAACACCTTGTAGTAAAAGCTCTTGTGCTATAGCAGATATAGTAAAAATTAAGGGTTGTGTTTTAAGAGAGAACTTTTCTAGAGCTAGAAAAGAATCTAGAATTATAGTTGTAAAAGCTTTCTTTAATTTATTCTAAAAGGTTAGAAGCTAAGTTATATTAGCAGAACTATTCTTATAGTCTAGCCTTCTACTAGGTCTGTCCGCTAGGTTTAAGGTGCCTTTATAATATATAATTTAAAAATTATATATTATAAGATATATTACCTAGTAAGCCTAACAGCTTTTCAAGTACTTTGTTTCTATAAAGTACTAGAGGTTATTATAGTTAGTTATAACCTTGATTGTAAACCTAGCACCTTTAAGATAATGTCTCTAATACTTAAAGACTATAACAATTACAAGAAGTTCTCTATTATAGGTACTATAGTTTCGTTTAGCACTAGTAAGTTTCTAGAACTAGAATGCTATAGGATGCTAATGTTGTTTTATACTATTAGTAGCATCTACTTATTGTAAAATAGTTCTAGTAATAGTAAATTTAGATATATTAGTTTCTATATAAATCTACTTAGAAGAGTTGAAATAGATTAGAATAGGTGTTGTTATAAATATAGTTTTTAAAAGTTAAAAACTTTCTTTAGCTGCCTCTGTCTAAGTAAAGAGGCTAGTTTTACAGCTCTGTTCTATATCTTTTAGAAGATCTATTAAACCCAAGGTTACAAAAGAGTAATAATAAATAAACTAATAATAAAAATTTACAAACCTAAGAAAAACTTAGACTACATAGAACAAAGTAGGCTAGAGCTATTCTACAATTATATAGATCTGTTTAGGGTCTACTTTTATACTATCTGTTCTAATAATAAAGCTAAGAAACTTAACTTCCTTAACATTAAACTTACATTTACTAAGTTTATAGAACAAATCACTATTATATAACCTAGTAAGTACCTAGCACATATAACTATAGTAATCTTCTTCCTTTTATAAGTAAATAAGAATGTTATCTAAATAAATAATAACAAAATAATCTAGGAGTCTAACAAGAGTAGTATTAATATATACTTGAAATATTACTAGTATATTTGCTAGACTAAAAGATATTACAAGATACTTAAAATACTTATAACAGGTCCTAAAAGCTATCTTTTATTTATAGCCTTCTTGAATTCTAATATAATAATAAGTATCTTTTAGATCTAGTTTAGTAAAGATAACTACTTTACTTAACTAGTCAAGGGACTTATTAATAAGAGGAAGAGAGTAATGATTTTTGATTGTAATTTTGTTAAGACTATAATAATTAACATAAAGCTACAGGCCTTTATCTTTTTTTAGAACAAAAAGAATAGGCGCCTCTGTAAAACTAGTGCTAGGTCTAATCTAGTGTTTTCGAAGAGCGTCTTATAGATATAAGTATAAAGCTTTAAGTTAGGTCTCTAATAAGTTATACAGGAGCCTATAAGGAACAGTACTCTCTGTATTAATAGTATACTTAACACCTCTAAGGCTAGGAAGTTCTAAAGCTTTATTAGAGTCAAAGATATCTAAAAAGTCTATTCTCTTTTCCTGTAGGTATTTAGGTACTTCTAAGGATTCTTTCTAGATAGTATTAGTATAATACACTAGATTATTTACTAAGGGATTGTCTACATTATTCTGTAAATATATAGAGACTTAATATCTATTATAAACACATAAAGCTTATTGTCTAAGACAATTGTATTCTCCTTTCTTTATAAACAGAACCTAAGCCTAAGCGTCTAGGTTATTGTTTATCTTCTCCTTAAACTCCTTTAAGGTAAGAATTTCTATGTTGTCTAGCTATACTAGAGTATAAGTCTATTGTTTTCTAGCATAGTTAGTATACTAAGTAATAGTTGATTTATAAAATTCTAAACCAAAAACAAGAGTATAGATTCCTTGGTTCTTATACTTATAGAAGTAGAGGTTAAAAGATTATGTTTCTCTATAATCGTTAGTAACAAGCACCTATAGATTATAGGCTTAGAGTACTTTAAATTTACTTCTATAAAATGTAACAAACTCTTGATTACATTTTGCTAAGGCTATGAAACTCTTCTTTTAGGCCTAGTTATTGTTAAGAAAGTTGTAATTAGAGCCTGTATCTCCAAGGCTAGTATATATCACTAAGACACCTGTTTTAGGCTAATTTAGAGTCACTTATATTAATATATAACTTAATATACCTTCTTTACTTAGGCTATAATCCTCGACGTTTAGGACTTAGCTCTCTCTTTTTCTAACTTCTTTAAAGACTTTGTTTTAGAACGTTTCTCTTACTAAATAGTGTTAACTATTCTCTAGAGGTTTTTTAATTCATCTAGGGTTTTTGCTTTTTCTAGATTCTTTTATACTTATTTAGAGTACTTCTAATACTTATAGCTTCCTAAAACATATCTAGATTAGCTACAAGTATAACAGGTAATGTTGAAGTTAGAGTTGTTGTACTAGCTATTATTAGTTCTTAATAGTCTCAAAATACTACTAGAATCACTCTTTCTATTTTTTTAGAAACAGCTTTTTAACTAACAACAATCCTTAGAACTAGATAAACTATTGTTCTTTGAATAGAGGTCTTTTAAACTAGAAGTGTCTTTTTTAGATTCTCCTGCCTTTGTCTTACTTCTATTTAGATAAGTAGTATATTCTGCTTTCTAAGCCTTTTTAAGTTATTTCTATATAGAACTTACTTTATTTCCAGAAAGAATTATAAAAAGTATTTAACAGGTTTTGTAATTAGTAAGTATAGTATTAAGTGTTTTAATATAGTTACTCTTAGGTCTTTTCTTCTAGTCTAATTCTAGAACAACTATTCTATTATAAAGTTCTAGAACTATTTCCTAGTCTACTTGTTCAAGGTTGTAAAGTCCTTTAAAGGCTTCTTGAGAGCGTGTTTAAGGCACTAGAATTATGTTAGCTAGATAAGCCTTGAAACTATTCTAGTAAATTTTATATACTAGTAGATTCTTCTTTATTACAGCTTTCTAGGTTTCGTGAGGTTTATCTCAAAGAGTAGTTACAGCAGTGTTTACTTTAGAGGAGTGTCTGTTATATATCTAGAGTTAGAACCTAAAAACTACCTTCTACAATAATACAAATGTTTAATACTCTTTAAGAGACTTTCTATAATATACTTCTAGTATTTAGACCTTGAGAAGTTTCTCTTAGTCTAATTTGTACTTAAGAATGTTTTAGAGAGGTTTAGGTTAAATAATATCTTTATCTATCTCTAGATTTATTAAGTTCTCAACCTAAGGTATTAGTGTTAATTTATAGATAGATAACATTGTTATAGTAGTAGTAAATCAGAGATTATCTTACATAAGGCTTTTCTCTTGTTCTAACTAAAGGATATATTAATTAATTTAGTTAACCTTCTCTTGCTATCTTCAAAGAGCTTTAACCTCTGTACAAAGAAGGTTTTCTCGAGTCTAAGAAGCGTTAAGTTCTACTCTACTTAGGTCTAGTTCAATTACATAGAGGTTATTAATTAGAGTTGCTAAAAGGTCTCTGTAAGAGTTCTGTAATAGTTCGCTAATAGAGTTAGAAGAGCTTTCTCTATTATTAAGTATAACTTGTTTAGGAGTAGTCTAAGTAACGTCTTTGTTAGGTAGTCTTCTAAGTCTTAGAGGCATTTTACTTATTATACTACCTCTCTATTAAGTATAGAGAGATTAGCTTGTAAGGTAGATAGTAGGCAATAAGTTAATTTAAATCTTTTTAATTTAGTCTAGAACTAATCTCTGCTTCTCCTTAGAGGTGTAGGAGAAGTCTCGCTTTATAGAAGCTCCTAAGCTCTAATATTACGTTAACTTTATTAACTCTGTAAACTTCATCTACTAGAACTGCTTAATTCCTAATTGATTTATAATAGTAGATAAAGACTTCCTTAGATTAGACGAAAGGTTATATAACTAATACAGCCTCTATATATTACAACTTAACTAGCGAAATACCTTTAGGTTAATATAGATTAAGTAAGAAGACAAATAAAAGACAGTCTTTGTCTTACTATTAGGTCTTTACAAGTATATAGTAATACTGTTTAGTCTAACTAATATACCTGCTACTTGTTAAAGACAAAACAATAGAATACTTAAGAACCTTCTAGAGATAACTATTATCTGTTATCTAGATAATATTCTTATATTTTCAGAAAGATTAAAGAATTACAAGAGATATGTTAAAGAAGTTCTATAAAGGCTTGCTACTATAGACTCTTGCCTTAAACCTTTAAAATACAAGTTTAGAGTAACTTATATAATCTTCCTAGAGTATACTATCTCTTCTAGACAAATAAAGGTAGACTCTAAGAAAGTTAAAGTAATCCTAGAATAGAAATTACTAGAAAACATTAAGGACGTCTAATTATTCTAGGGATTTACTAACTTCTGTTAATAATTTATTAGAGATTATAATAGAATCTTAAAACCTATAACTAACCTCACGAAAAAGAACATTCCTTTTATATAGAACAAGGTTGTTAAAGTAGTATTTTAGGCAATTAAGAAATAATTTACTAAGAAACTAATTCTTAGGAACTATAATGCTAATAAACTAAGTACTGTTAAGATAGACACTTCTAATATAGTAATTATTACTATATATCTTTAACCTAATAATAAAGAGAAACGTATACCTGTAATATACTTCTCTAAAACATTAGACTCTACTTAACAAAACTATAGTATCTATAAGAAGAAGCTTCCTGCTATAGTTCTAGCCTTAGAACATTAGAGAATCTATCTACAAGATATAAAGTACTAGGTATTAATTCTTACTAACTATAAGTATCTTAAAACGTTTATAATAACAAAGAAACTTAGTAATAGACGCCTTGTAAGGTAGTCTTAGACTCTTGCTAGATTTGATATTCTAATTTGTTATATTAAAGAAACAGATAACCTACAAGTAGATATACTAAGCTGTTAACCTAGTTATAAAGGAGACAAAGAGTATAAAAAGATTATAATCTTAAAGACTCTAGAAAATAGTAACCTAGTACTAGCTGTACACAAAATAGCAGTAACAGAGACTAAAGGTCTATAGACTAGAAAGGTCTAGAGAGCCTAAGAAATAGAGTAACCGGCTCTAGCTAAGTAGAAACCTATGCTAAAAGACTTACCTAATAGTAGAGGAGACTTTATTAATATTTATAGAGTAACAAATAATTGAAATAATAAAGAATAGTATATAAATAGAAAGCTATATATTATTAAATCCTATATAAAAGAATTTGTTAAAGAATACTATACTACTCTAGTATATAGTTACTAGAGAGTTTGCTAAACTCTCTAGTGAATTAAATAATACTACTATGTTAATTACCTATTAGTAGTAGTCAAGGAAGTAATAACAGAGTATAATACCTATACTAGAAATAACACTTCCTACTATATACCTTATAGACAGATAGACACTACTCTAATACTACAAATACCTTAGAGATCTATATTATAGGATTTTATAGTCAAGCTACTAAAATCCAAGGACCTAATAACAGAAGTTAAGTATAACACAATTCTAGTTATTGTTAAACAACTTATAAAGTATATAATACTTGTACTATATATAGAAGTAAGTATAACAGAACATCTAGCCTATGTATTCCTACAGGAAGTAATTACTCTATATAGTCTACTAGAAGAGATAATCTCTAACAGAGATAAACTCTTTACCTTGAAATTCTAGACAGCTCTAACAGAACAACTAGATATAAAGAGAAAGCTATTAACAGCCTTCTGTCACGAATTATGTGCTAGCACGTGACCAGTGAAGACTAGGCAGCGCTCTAACAGGTTAAACACATCTACTAGAACCTACAGCCTAAGAGAATTAGTTAGACTAGCTAAACAATCTAAGGATTTCTATACTATAGTTATTATATAACACGGTCACATGACTGTTAGAGCTTGTAGGAGCTTGTATTAGAGCTTGGGGATCTAAGGCTCCTTTGAGACTCCTTGAGAATAAAGGTTCTATATATAACTAGTACATCTGCTATTAGATAGAAGCTTTATACTTAACTTTACTTTAGTATTTAATATATCTTGTTTTAACATCTTAAGTTTAAGTAACAAGTTTACCTTTAAGTAAACAACCTAGTAACTCTTACTTTCTACTATAACTAAACTAACAAAGACCTAGTTACACTTGTTAGACCTGTGAGTTTGTAATTTATTATACTTTAAGCATCTGCTTAGAAGTAAACTACTATAATGTTAGCTACATCTTCTTCTACCTTAAAGGTAGCGCTAAAAGCAGCTACTACACTAGCTGTTATAATAGCACTAACTATTACTACTCTCTAAGAGGAAGTGAAACTACCTATCCCAAAACTATTTAATAGTTCGCCAGAGAAACTTATAGAGTTTCTTATAAAAGCTTCTCTCTACTTGAACTTTTATGTAGTGTAATTCACAAGCGAAACTAACTAAGTTATATAGCTTGCTACCTGTCTTAAAGAAGTAGCCTATAACTAGATAGAACTACACCTTAAAGACTTCTAGAAGAACAAAACACCTAAAGGAAAGATATTAACAATTATATTAGAAGTTACTAAGAAACTATTCTAGAACATAAAGAGATTCAAAGAAGAACTTAATCAAGCATTTACAGACGTTGATTTAAAAAAGAAATCTGTCTAAGTATTATATAATCTCTAACAGAAGAACTCTATAGCTAAGTATACTTTATACTTCTAGTAGTATATAGCGCAACTAAACTAGAACAATAAAGCTCTCTAGAAACAATTCTATAGAGAATTAAAGAACAATGTTAAGGATAAATTAGTAAGAGACAACCTACTAACCTTACTTAATAAATTAATTAACAACTTAATTAAGATCAACAACTAGAACTACAAACGAAGGCTTAAAAGAAAGAGAAGTTATAGACATTAGGTAAATTATAGAGGAAAGAGCTGTAGGAATTCTATAGAACTAGACACTATAAACAGAACCTAGCTAAAGAAAAAGGCAGGCAAGCAAGGCAAACTTTCCTAAGAAGAAAGAAACCGCTGACACAAGTAGAATTTATATTACTTATATAGCAAAACCAGCTACAGAGCAAGTAAATGTAGCTTAAAGAAGTAACTTAATCAGGGAAAGTAAGTTAATGCTACTGGCTGCAAGGAAGTAGTAGTACTTAAAGGCAGGCTACTTACAGAGAAGGAGCTGGCTAAGTACATTAGTATGTAAATCAAAGAAATTAAATTAGTAGACAAATTAGATAATCTAATTCTAGAGGAATACTATAGTATACGTTTAGACTCTGTAGAAATCCTTTTACTTTAATAGCTTGTAGTACTAGTCTAGAAATCTACTAGCATAGACATTAGAGACACCTAGATATTAATATATAGAGAGGAACAAGAGTATAGGTAGAAGGATCCACAGAACCCTAAACAGACCTTTTAAACTATATAATTATGCCTAGGTACATGTCTAAGGTTTAATTTAAAATATATCACCTAATAGTTAGGAGAAGGCCTAATAGGTTTAATAAGTATTAGTATAATTCTATAAACAACTTTTGTAGAAAGAATATACTTTAACCTAGCTAAAATAATTATTCCTATAGAGTATTTGTTAGAATCGTCTAGCTTATTAGAGACAGACAACTAGAAGACAGTAAGCAAGAACCTAGAAGTAGAAGAAAAATAGATATTTATTAGTACTTATATAGATAGAAACTGTTAGACATAAATCAACGAAATCAAGCCTAACTTCTAGAGCTTATATATATTACAAGGAGACAAACCAGTACCCCTAGACAAATATAAAGTAGTATTCGCCAAGAACTATTAAATTACCTTTCGAAATCTCTGTTTAGAAAAAGAGACATTAGAACTTATATATAGATAACGTTCTAAGAGCGACATTTACTACTAAGACTCTAAAGGTCCTAGATCTCAGCGACTTAAGGAAGGAGAACAATAGATAGTAATCTAGCTAGTTAACAGAACTAGTACCTAGAAGTTAGAACAACCTCTTAGAATCATTGAATTTAAGCTAAGGTTTTTAGTAACACTACCTGAACCTAACTCTAATAAGTATTATCAGGTAGAAGAAGTATATAAAGTAGTCTACTTAGATAAAGAGAAGGTAGTTTTCAGAATACTAGAAGAGCTAGATAGGCTCCTGTTTAAAATCTTTTCTATTAAGTAACAAGAAGCTTGTATAACTTTAGGAGAAAGTTAGTTATATATAACTGTAACAATTAGAGGAAAGAAACTCTAAATTATAATTAATTCTAGAGCTACAAGTAACTTTATTTCTCTCTTAGCTATATAGAAGCTAAACGTCTTAGTCAAAGAAATAACACTATATAAACTTACAGTAGTTAATAGAATAGAGGTAGAATACTAAGGAGGTGTTGTTAACTAACAAACTATACCTACGAAAACATAAATCAAAGAACACTACTTAGATATATAATTTAATATTATAGATATTAGGAAAAAGAACACAATACTTAGAATGCCTTAGATTAGAGAATATAATCCTAACATTAACTAGAAGGAAAAGGAGATTTCCTTTAGCTAATGTAATTATAAGCAGCTGTAACTACAAGGCTGGAATAAGGTTAGTACTACCTTTTCTAAGTTGTCTAGACACCTAGCCTAGGGTCCTCTACAGGTTAGCAAGACAGCTAATAACGAAATACCTATATAGTATAGAGAATTTACTAAATTATTTAATAACCTAGAAGACATATATGTCTTACTAAAACATTAACTATAAGATAACAAAATAAAATTAAAAGAGAGTTATAACCTTAGGAAGCAAAGACTTTAACTATATACATAGAGTGACTTACAAGTAATAAACAAGTATGTCAAGGAAGGAATCAAGAAAGAACACATCTAAAAGTTAGAGTCTTCTAGCTGTTTGAATATACTTATAGTATACAAGAAGAATAATCTAAACAGAAGAGTTTATATTAACTACTAAGAAGTTAACAACATAACAGTTAAGAACACTTACCTATTGCTAACTAGCTAATACCTACAGAATAGAATAGGTCAGGTAGTTTAATACATAAAACTAGATCAGAGAAGTGCTTTTAACTTAATTTAGATTAAGGAAGGTAACGAATAGAAGACTACATTTGTCTTACTATTAGGTCTTTATAAGTATATAGTAATATTGTTTAGTTTAACAAACACACCTGCTATATGTTAAAGACAGAACAATAGTATACTAGAAGATCTTCTAGAAGTAACTGTAATATATTACCTAGACAATATTCTAGTATTCTTAGAACAAGAAGAGAATTATAAGAGATATGTTAAAGAAGTCTTGAGAAGACTTATAGTAGTAGACTCTTGTCTTAAGCTATCAAAATACAAGTTTAGAGTAACTTGTATAACGTTTCTAGAGTATTTGATTACTCTAGAATAGGTAGAAGTTAATTCAGAGAAAACTAAAGACGTCAAAAGTTAGCTGACGCTATAAAACGTTAAGGACGTTTAGTTATTTCTGGGATTCACTAACTTCTACTAGTAATTTATTAGAGACTATACTAAGCTAGCTAGTCTACTAACGAGCCTAACTCGAAAAGGCATTAATTTCTAATAGACAAAGAAAGCTAAAGAAGCTTTCCAGGAAATTAAGAAACAATTCACAGAGGAACTAATTCTTTAAAGCTACAACACTAGTAAACTAAGTACTGTTGAGACTAATGCTTTAGATACAGTAGTAAGTGCTATATATCTTTAACTAGGAAAAGAAGGTAAACTTATACTAGTAGTATACTTTTCCAAGAAAATAGATCTAGTATAGTAGAACTATAGGATATATAATAAGGAACTTCTTACTATAGTTCTAGTACTTAAATACTAGAGAATATATCTCTAGAACGTAAATTACTAGGTTACTATACTGTTGAATTATAAGAACCTTAGAACATTTACTACTATACAAGAACTCTTGAATAGAAGACTTACAAGGTAGACAGGAATCTTAGGAGGTTACAACATTGTAATCTAATATATTAGTAGAACAGCTAACCCTTAAGCCAACGCTCTTAGCTGAAAGCTAGGCTACGAGGAAGATAAAGAGTACAAAAAGATTATAATCTTGAAAACTCTAGAAAATAGAGACCTAGCTCTAGCTGTATATAAAATAGCAATAACAGAAACTAATAACTCCTAGACAGGAAAGATATAGGAAGCCTAGAAGATAGAGCAACTAGCTCTAGCTAGGCAAGAATAAAATAGTAAAGGACAGTACATAAACAGTAAGCTACATGTCTCTAGATCTTACGCAAAGGAATTTATTAGAGAATACTATACTACTCTAGTATATAGTTACTAGAGAGTTCGTCGAACTCTCTAGCAAATCAAGTAATACTACTATGTTAATTATCTATTAGCAGTAGTTAAGGAAGTAATAGCAGAGTATAATACCTATACTAGAAACAAGGCTTCCTGCTATATACCTTATAAACAGATAAGTACTACTCTAATACTACAAATACCTTAGAGATCTATATTATAGGATTTTATAGTTAAGCTACTAAAATCTAAAGACCTAATAACAGGAGTTATATATAACTTGATTTTAGTTATTGTTAAACAACTTATAAAGTATATAGTTCTTGTACTATATATAGAAGCAAGTACAGCAGAACACCTAGCCTATACGTTTCTACGAGAAGTAGTCGCTCTATATAGTCTACTAGAAGAAATAATCTTAGACAGAGACAAGCTCTTTACCTTGAAATTCTAGACAGCTCTTACAGAACAACTAGGTACTAAAAGGAAACTGTTAACAGTCTTTTACCTACAGACAAATAGAGGAACTAAACAAATGAACTAAGTCATTAAAGTATACTTAAGATATTATATAAACTACAAATAAGACAACTAGGTTAAACTTCTGCTACTAGTATAGTTTGCCTATAATAGTTCAATAACAGAAACTATACTTGTTACACTATTCTACGCTAACTATAGGTATGAATTAGTAGCTTATTAAGACTTATTGTAGAGTACTGTTAATAACAACAAAGCAGGATTACAAGACTACAAACTCAGAGAATTACACAAGAAGCTTATAGAATAACTTTAGTTTGTAGTAGAACGTAATATATACTACTACAACAAGTAACATAGTCAGGAGCTAACGTTAAAAGAGAAGGATAAAGTCTACTTAGTCAGGAAAAACATTAACACTAAAAGACTAAGTAGTAAACTAGACTACAAGAAGCTTAGACTATTCAAAATCAAATGTATTAAAGAACCTTTGAATTATAAACTTATACTACTAAAAACTATAAATATCTATCTAGTATTCTATATATCCTTGCTTAAACTAGTACTACTAGGGGTACTACTAGCCCTACTCACAGAAATCTAACCTATTAACTCTAACACAGAATATAAAGTCAAGAGAATTCTTAACTATAAGGTTGTTAGAGGTTAGGTCAAGTACCTAATTAAGTAGTTAGATTACCTATATTTAGAAAACACTTGAGAACTAAAAAGAAGCCTTATCTAGTGCTAGGAGGAACTTTAGAAGTTCTACTACTAAAACCCAGGCTTGCTTATATCTTGTAGTTAGCTAGGAAAGACAAAAGAAAAGATAGGTCAAGACCTAGGTCAAGGGCGAGGTCAGAGACAGTAGAGTTAGAAAGAGCTGCTAGCCTAGCTGCTTCTTCCTCTCTCTGTTCTCTCTTCTCTTTCTTCTCTCTCTCTTTCTCTTTAATAGTATTAAGTTCGTTGAGTGTCTATAGTCCCCGCTAGACTATGTTAATCCCACGCTTATATAATTCTTGTTAACGTTGCTTAAGCTCGCGGACACAAGCTAAACTAGCTATAGCTACTTTAAAAGCTATATCTCTTTTAAACTTTAAATACTCTTCCTTAAGACAAATGTTCTAAAGGTTATTATTAGATAACTAAAGAACATTACACCTAATACCTCGACAAACATACTCTCTGTACTTCTGTGACTTATTGTTTAAAACAAAGCATTTTCAGTTATACTAACAACAGTTAGAACAAGGTATAATTTTGGAACTATATACTTGAATAGTTTTGAAGAGAAGAGTATACTGTTTATATTTCTATGCTTTAGAGAATATAATAAAAGAAGAAAGGCTAATAGCCTTCTGATAATATTTCTTAGATTATACTTAAGCGTGAGAACACACTAGGCTAAGAAGGAGATAGTGTTACAAATTATGTGCTAGCACGTGACTAGTAAAGACTAGGCAGCACTCTAACAGGTCAAACACATCTACTAGAACCTACAGCATAAGAGGATTAGTTAGACTAGCTAAACAATCCAAGGATTTCTATACTATAGTTATTATATAACATAGTCATATAACTATTAGAGCTTATAGGAGCTTGTATTAGAGCTTAGGGATCTGAGGCTCCTTTAGAGCTCCTTGAGAATAAAGGTTCTATATATAACTAGTACGTCTGCTATTAGATAGAAGCTTTATACTTAACTTTACTTTAGTATTTAATATATCTTGTTTTGACATCTTGAGTTCAAGTAACAAGTTTACCTTTAAGTAAACAACCTAGCAACTCTTACTTCCTACTATAACTAAACTAACAAAGACCTAGTCACACTTGTTAGACCTGTAAGTTTACAATTCGTTACACCTTCTACTTCTAGACAAATAGAGGAACTAAATAAATAAACTAAGTTATTAAAATATACTTGAGATACTATAAAACTACAAACAAGATAATTAGGTTAAACTCTTGCCTTTAGTATAGTTTACTTATAATAGTTTAATAATAGAAACTATACTTATTATACTATTCTATACTAACTATAGGTATAAATTAGTTACTTATTAGAATTCTTTACTAAGGACTATTAATAACAACAAGGCAGGATTACAAGACTATAAACTTAGAGAATTATATAAGAAGCTTGTAGACTAGCTTTAGTTTATAGTAAAATAAAATATATACTACTACAACAAGTAATATAGTTAGAAGCCAACGTTAAAAGAGAGAGATAAAGTCTATTTAGTTAGGAAAAACATTAATACTAAAAGACTAAGTAGTAAACTAGACTACAAAAAGCTAGAACTATTTAAAATCAAACGTGTTAAAGAACTCTTGAATTATAAACTTATACTACTAAAGACTATAAATATCTATCTAGTATTCTATATATTCTTATCTAAACTAGTATTACTAGGAGTACTACTAGCTCTACTTACAGAAATCTAACCTGTTAACTATAACGAAACCTACTTCTGTACTGAAAGTAACAAAGGTAACTTAAGTCTCGAAGGTTGTTTATACAGTAAGAGGTTTAGATGTGCTAGGTGTTTACTTAAAGGTAAACTTGTTACTTGAACTTAAGATGTTAAAACAAAGTGTATTGAAAACTAAAGTAAAGGAGAGTTAAGTATAAAGCTTCTATCTAAAGGTAGACGTGCTAGTTATATATAGAACCTTTATTCTCGTAGATCGCTAGTGTCGCCTGTCGATGCTGTCGACTCTAATCGCTAACATCGCCTGTCGATGCAGTTGATGTGAATATCACGTAATCTTATACTAAAGAAAATCCTTGGATCAGTTAGCTACTCTAACTAATCTCTATAACTTATATCTACTCAATAGTATCTCGTCCTGTCAGAGCGCTGTCTAGACTTACTCGTCACGTGCTGACACGTGATTCGTGACATTAACTCTAATGTAGAATATAAAATTAAGAGAATTCTTGACTATAAGGTTGTTAAAGAATAGATTAAGTACTTAATTAAATAGTTAGATTACTTATATTTAGAAAACACTTAGAAACTAAAGAAAAACCTTAACTAGTACTTAGAGAAACTTTAGAAGTTCTACTACTAAAACCTAGAGTTGCCTATATCTTGTAGTTAGTGTCACGAATCACGTGTTAGCACGTAATAAGTAAGTCTAGACAGCGCTCTAATAGAACAAGATACTATTAAGTAGATATAGGTTATAGAGATTAGCTAGAGCAGCTAGCTGATCTAAGGATTTCCTTTAGTATAGGTTATATAATATATTAGGTCGCCTAGAGCAACAAGCTACCTAAGTAACTAGGTTAACTAAAGTAATAGACGCTCTAGTCTACCTACAAGAATAAAGGTTCTATATATAACTAGTATGTCTGCTATTAGATAGAAGCTTTATACTTAACTTACTTTAGTATTTAATATATCTTGTTTTAATATCTTAAGTTTAAATAACAAGTTTACTTTTAAGTAAACACCTTAGTAACTCTTACTTTCTACTATAACTAAACTAACAAAGACTTAGTTACTTTTGTTAGACCTGTGAGGTAGTATTTATTATACTTTAAGTATCTACTTAGAAGTAAACTACTATAATGTTAGCTATATCTTCTACTCTAAAACCTGCGCTAAAAGTAGCTGTTACCTTAGCTGTTGTAATAGTACTAACTGTTACTACTCTCTGAGAGAAAGTAAAACTACTAATCTTAAAACTATTTAATAGTTTACTAGAGAAACTTATAGAGTTTCTTATAAAAGCTTCTCTTTACTTAAACTTTTATATAGTGTAATTTATAAGTGAAACTAACTAAGTTATATAGCTTGCTACCTGTCTTAAAGAAGTAGCCTATAACTAGATAGAACTATACCTTAAGGACCTCTAGAAGAACAAAATACCTAAAGAAAAGGTGTTAACAATTATATCTAAAGTTATAAAGAAACTATTCTAGAACGTTAAGAGATTCAAAGAGAGACTTAACTAAGTATTTACAGATGTTAATTTAAAAAAGAAATCTGTTAGAGTATTATATAATCTCTAACAGAAGAACTCTATAGCTAAGTATACTTTACACTTTTAGTAGTATATAGTATAACTAAACTAGAACAACAAAGTACTCTAGGAATAATTCTATAGAGAATTAAAGAACAACGTTAAGAATAAACTAGTAAGAGATAACCTACTAACCTTACTTAATAAATTAATTAATAACTTAATTAAGATTAATAACTAGAACTACAAACAAAGGCTTAAAAGAAAAGAAAGTTATAGACATTAAGTAAATTATAGAGAAAAGAACTATAGAGATTCTATAGAACTAGACACTACAAATAGAACCTAGCTAAAGAAAAAGATAAGCTAGTAGAGTAAACTTTCCTAGAAAGAGAGAAACTACTAACACAAGTAGAATTTATATTACTTATATAGTAAAACCAGCTAACGTAGTTTATTAGTACCTCGTTAATATCAGTACCTCGCTACTTGAAATCTCATACAAAAAACGTCTGTACACAACTGTATACTTTCTGTATTTATTAATAAAAAAATCTAAAATTGAAATTTTAGTTTTATTAATATAAGAGTATTCTTAATTCTTAGTTTTTAAATATTACTTATCTTATATTAAAGTGTTATTTAAAAAAGGAAAAATTACTAATAATTACAGGGGTATTTTTAAGCGAATTGTTAATTAAAACTAGTAAAGAATTAAAATTAATATTATTATAATATTAAAATCTTGTTTCCTTAGTAAAATTTCAATTTTAGATTTTTTTATTAATAAATACAGAAAGTGCACGGTTGTGTATAGACGTTTTTTGTATAAGATTTCAAGTAGCGAGGTACTGATATTGACGAGGTACTAATAAACTACGTTATAGAGCAAGTGAATATAGCTTAAAGAAGAAACTTAGTCAGAGAAAGTAAGTCAACGCTACTAGCTACAAGGAGGTAGCTATACTTAAAGGTAGACTACTTACAGAGAATAAGTTAGCTAAATATATTAGTATATAAATCAAAGAAATAGAATTAATAGATGAATTAGATAACCTAATTCTTAAGGAATACTATAGTATATAATTAGACTCTATAGAAATCCTCTCTCTTTAGTAGCTTATAGCACTAGTCTAAGAATCTACTAGCGTAGATATCAGAAACACCTAGATATTAATATATAGCAAGAAACAAGAGTATAGGTAGAAGAATCTATAGAACTCTAAACAAACCTTTTAGACTATATAATTATACTTAGGTATATATATAAGGTTTAATATAAAATATATTACCTAATAGTTAAGAGAAGGCCTAATTAGTTTAACAAGTATTAGTATAATTCTATAAACAACTTTTATAGAAAGAACGTACTTTAACCTAGCTAAAACAATTATTCTAATAGAGTACTTATTAGAATCGTCTAGCTTATCAGAGGCAGGCAACTAAGAAGTAGTAAGCGAGAACCTGGAAGTAGAAGAAATATAGATATTTATTAGCACTTATATAGATAGAAACTGTTAGATATAAATCAATAAGATTAAGTCTAATTTCTAGAGTCTATATATATTATAAGAGAATAAACTAGTACCTCTAAACAAATATAAAGTAGTATTTACAAAGAACTGTTAAATTACCTTTTACAATCTCTGTTTAGAAAAAGAAATGTTAGAACTTATATATAGATAGCGTCTAGAGAGTAACATTTACTATTAAGATTCTAAAGGTTCTAGGTCTTAACAACCTAAGAAAGAAGAATAATAGATAGTAATCTAGCTAGTTAATAAGACTAGTACATAAAAGCTAGAACAACCTCTTAGAATCACAGGATTTAAGCTAAGGTTTCTAGTAACACTACCTAAACCTGACTTAGACAAGTACTATTAGGTAGGAGAAGTATATAAAGTAGTCTATTTAGATAAACAGAAAGTAGTTTTTAAAACACTAGAAGAGCTAGACAGGCTCTTGTTCGAAATCTTTTCTATTAAGTAACAAGAGGCTTGTGTAACTTCAGAAGAAAGCTAGTTATTTGTAACTATAATTATTAGAGAAAAGAAACTCTAAATTATAATTAATTCTAGAGCTATAGATAACTTTATTTCTCTCTTAGCTATATAGAAGCTAAGTGTTCTAGTTAAAGAAATAATACTATATAAACTTACAGTAGTTAATAAGACAGAAGTTAAATACTAAGAAGGTGTTGTTAACTAACGTACTATACCTATAAAAATATAGATCAAAGAATACTGTTTAGATATATAATTTAATATTATAGATATTAGTAAAAAGAATATAATACTTAGAATGCCTTAGATTAGGAAATATAACTCTAATATTAACTAGAAGGAAAAAGAGATTTCTTTTAGCTAATATAACTATAAGCAGCTTTAACTATAAGACTGGAATAAGGTTAGCGCTACCTCTTCTAAGTTACCTAGACACCTAGCCTAGAGTTCTCTAGAGGTTAGCAGGACAGGTAATAACAAAATACCTATATAGTATAACGTAGTTTATTAGTACCTCGTTAATATCAGTACCTCGTCACTTGAAATCTCATACAAAAAACGTCTGTACACAACTGTGTACTTTATGTATTTATTAATAAAAAAATCTAAAATTGAAATTTTACTAAGGAAACAAGAGTTTAATATTATAATAATATTAATTTTAATTCTTTACTAGTTTTAATTAACAATTCACTTAAAAATACCCCTGTAATCATTAGTAATTTTTCCTTTTTTAAATAACACTCTTATATAAGATTTAATCTAACTTATTACCTACTATCTACCTTATAGAGAGATTAGCTTATAAGGTAGATAGTAGGAAATAAGTTAACATAAATCTTATATAAGAGTAAATAAGTATTAGATTTAGTATAGAACTAATCTCTACCTTTTCTTAGAGATATAGAAGAAGCCTTACTTTATAGAAGCTTCTAAACTCTAATATTATATAAACTCTATTAACTCTATTATTTCTATCTACTAGAACTAATTAATTTCTAATTAATTTATAATAACGTAGTTTATTAGTACGCCGTGTATATTAGTATACCGCGCACTATTCTACTTCTCTACTACTTTATAGTATAATTAGTTAACTATAATTTATAAATTTAGTTAAAACTACTTCTAATCTAATAAGCTAGATATATCTACATCTACTTAACAAGTTCGTGTATTATAACTAGCTTTTCCACAAGTACTATAGTACCTACTAGTTAATTTCCCCTCTCTCTAACTACTACTATTTTCGCGTATATTATATTAAACCTGCTTATCTATGTTCTTCTATACTAAAATGTTCTATATATTCTCTATAGTAAGTATACTGCCTTAACAAATACAAGTCTTTCTAGCTCTGCGACACTTACTAAGAGTTTTATTTACTACTTAAAGTATATATACCTTAGTAGTTAAAAGAGTTACTTTCTAAGCTAATTGCTCTATATCTTTTGCTAATACAATAACTGTCTAGAAAATAGATATTAGCAAGCTTTCTTAGTAACTAGCAATCTAGTCCTTAACAAAAGTTGTTTATAAAAGAGCTTTAGCAGGGTTGTAAGACGTTTAAGAGACTTAAGAGTTAGCGTTAGTAGAGGGGGGCCTAGTAGAGGTTAGTGTCTGTAACTTTACATTAAGCTTTAAAATTATAACCTGTGAATTAAGAGGTACTAAGCCAGCTCTACAGAATCTAGCTTAAGTATTTTAGGCTATTATTGATTTTATATATACTACTTTAAAGGCAAGAAAAAACTTAACCTTTGTAATATAGTTAATATAAGCTTTAATAAAAGTCTTAATTTATTAACTATATACTTGTTTTAAGGTACTAAAACACCTAATATCAAGTAGCTAGATTAAATAAGAAGAGTAAGAAGGTAGTCTAAGAGTAATAATGTTATATATCTTGTAGTACTTCTAGAATTCAGCTGATTTATAACTCTTATATCTATTAAGGACAAGTATTTAATATAGACTCTTTGCTTAAGTAGAAGTATACTTATTAAAGTACTTAAGCTATTCTAGACCTGTCTTATTATTTGTCTAGCTATTGCTTATTAGTTTAATAACCTAGTTATATAGAAGGCTGCTCTTAGTATACTAATTTACAAGATAATTCTTCTCTTAAACTACTAAAAATAAAGAAATACTTCTACCTTTACTGTTAATATAAGTAATTACAGTAGCTTATTCTTAATTACCTAGCTGAACTACCTTGTCTCTACTACGTCGATCTATGTATATAACAACTATAGAAGAAGTAATCATGTCTATTATAAAGCTAGTCTTGTTGAAATTCTAAAAATCATAGTCTAGAATACTATATTTTGCTCTTATATTCTCTACTAGTTAAAACTATATACTAATAAGCTCTAGATCTTTGTATAAGACTCTTTAGAAGTTATAAACATAATTAAAACATGTCTTTAAGGCTAGTTGTTGTTGTATAAATCAATATACCTAGAGCTTTCTAATATGTCTCTCTCTCTGTGATTTAAGAATATAATTCACTATATCTTTAATACTAGTAAGCTAGGGCGCAAACTCTCTTGTATCTAAATCAAGTATATATTAAACAATAACATCCTTCTCTAACTTAGTTAATTTAAGTGATTTAAGCTAGTATTTACTACAAGGAGATATACTATTTATTTAATTATAGAGTATACTTTTAGTAATATTATAAAGTTTTATAGTATGTCTATAACTTTTTTTTTTTGTAGATTAGATAGCTTCTATTACTATATTAATTTATACTTCTTGATCTTGAATTAGTATTATTGTTATAGAGAAAATATATATTAAAGTAATAAAGTAGGAAAATAAAGAAAAGTATATAGTATACTAATATATACAGCGCACTAATAAACTACGTTAATAGATAAAGGCTTTCTTAAATTAGATAAAAGGTTATATAACCTACAAGACCTATATATATTATACTAATATACTATAAAACTATAAAGTAATTATATCTATATATCTTTATAGTATTAGTATAAATACTAAATTCTTCTCTTTTAATTACTACTACTACCTAGCTAATCTAGTGTGAATTATCTACTCTAGCTATAATTAAGGTAAGAAAGTAAGTAGAAAGTAAGGCTATTTTCAGGCGTGCACAGCCCAGAGAAATTAATTATACCCCCTAGTTATTTCAGTCAATTCACTCCAATCGGAAGATTCTAGCCCTGTCGCCACAAGTACAGGACTCGAAGTTCTCAAAGCCTTTGTCTCTTCTACTGTCATTTCAACTTTTGAAAATCACCTCAATTTCGTCCCTTTATCAACTCTAAAGCTATCAAAAAACCGCAATCATGGATGAGTCCGATACTAGTAAGATCTCCCTCCCCTCTAGTGCCCCATATCTCTATCCGCTTCCTAGTGCCCGCCGGCGCAACACCAAAATTTCAGCCTCGTCAACACTTGCTAACAGCAACCCAGCATCTCAATCCTCCTACGAAGGAACCACCACTCCCCCTCCTCTCGCCGGTCACCCTCCCGCCCTAACTAGAATGGCAACCGTAGGAAATATCCCCCAGGGCAACAAAGCCAAACCCTTCGAGTATGTTTCCGCTCAATCTTTAAGTATCTGACTCACCCCTCATAGCATCGTACAAACCTACCACCGACTCCTCCGCGAAGACCCAGACCTTACTATGCCCGTAGCAGCAATCGAAGCCCTCATCGAACTCCTAGTCCAATCCCGCGCCGTAACAGTCTTCGAAACGCTCGACCTTGTGAAAACCCAATCCGACTACCTGAAATCTCGAATTCCGAATTCGATATCCCTCTCCGCAGGTACAGATCTTTTTCAACGCTACATGATTTCCTCTCTGAAACCTACAAGTACTGGAAACTTTGATTCTGTACGACAACATCTTTTGAGCAATGGACGATTGTTTGTTAGTCGCGCAAAGGCGGGACGGGATCGAATCGCAAATTATGGGAGGAATTTTGTGAGGGATGGGAGTGTGGTTTTGACACATGGGGGATCGAGGGTTGTGGGAGCGTTGTTGAGTAAAGCTGCGGAAGCTAGTGCTAGTGGTGGAAATGTTAGGTTCAACGTCATCTATGTGATGAATGATGCGCGAAGTTCAGAGAGCAAATCTGTTGTTTCGGCTTTGCGAGCGAAGGGTGTACCAGTTGCTACGATCCCAGAAGGAGCAGTTGGTTATGCAATGGGCAAAGTAAATTTTGTCATTGTTGGTGCGGAAGGTGTTGTTGAAAATGGAGGTATCATTTCAAGATTGGGGACCTACCAAATTGCACTCCTTGCTAAAGCTGCGGGAAAGCCATTTTATGTTGCGGCTGAGAGTCATAAGTTTGTGAGATTATATCCTTTGGGTCAATATGATCTTGGAATTGATCAGGAGGTTATCAAATTCGAGACGGAGGATGAGGTGGAGAAGAGTGAGGATCACAAATTTACTGATTCCACGCCGAAAATGTTGGAGAGGATGGACTATTTTGATGGTGTTGAGGCGATGAAACCTAATACTGCTGTTGATGCTGTGGATTTTACTGTAAGTTTGCTCTCAAAATAATGATATTATGAAGCTAATATGAAAATAGCCTCCGGCATTGGTATCAGCATTGATTACGGAATCTGGTGTCTTGACACCTAGTGCTGTCAGTGAGGAGTTGATCAGTGTGTGGTATTAAGATGAATATCAAATGAATCGATAAGACTCGAAATTCGCCAGAGGGGGCATGGCACTTTGCGCCAGCCCAGTGCATTTATAGTTCGCCCCAATGATTTTGGCAAGGGGACCAAGAAGAACACAAATCTCACCTCGGAGATATCATTTGGTCAGAGCAGAGGTAAGTTCAAGGGAGGCACTGTCTCGGACGTTCTATAGGAAGTAGATCTTGGGTTTTGAATGTCGGGGGTGGTGATGTTACATCCCAAATAGCGGGAGAATTTGCCCCCAGGTGGTTGGGAGAAAGTATGAGAGGTAGCTAGCACCAAATGAATACAAGATTAAGAAGTCATATTATGCGATTCAATTGGCGAGGCGTCTCTGTCTCTGTGGGAACTCAACACTCTATTTGTAGGCAGTGTGAGAAATGATTAGAGTAGAGTAGAGTAACGTCGGGCCGAGTATCGGAGTACGGACCGAGTATAGGAGTGCTCCTAGTGGACAGAAGAAGTGGTAGTAAATACTAGGTTTATACTTGCCTGTTTTACTTGTTATTTTAACATTTTAGAACAATTTAGCTTAATTGTTCTAAACTTATAGGTTAATATTCTAGATTATTTAAAATATTTAGAATAATTACTTTAAATTACTCTAGGTAATTAGAAAAATAAGTTATATAAGCAGATACAACTACTACTACTTTTTCTATCTACAGGCAGAGAGTAGAATTAGAGACTTAAAGAATAGAACTTAGTTTCTTAACTACTTTCCTTTATTAATAATAATATTAACAAATATAACTAGTCTTTACTTTCTTTATATATTCTAGTTATAAAGCTTAATAGAAGAATTTTTTTAATTAAAAATATTTCTATTTATAGTAATGTGTTTATGTAAGGTAGATAGTAGGCAATAAGTTAAATTAAATCTTATATAAGAGTAAACAAGTATTAGATTTAGTATAGAACTAATCTCTACTTCTTCTTAGAGATATAGAAGAAGTCTTACTTTATAGAAGCTTCTAAACTCTAATATTACATAGATGTAACGAAACCTACTTCTGTACCGAAAGTAACAAAGGTAACTTAAGTCTCGAAGGTTGTTTATGTAGTAAGAGGTTCAGATGCGCCAGGTGTTTACTTAAAGGTAAACTCGTTACTTAAACTCAAGATGTCAAAACTAAATGTATTGAAAACTAAAGTAAAGGAGTTAAGTATAAAGCTCCTATCTAAAGGCAGATGTGCTAGTTATATATAGAACCTTTATTTCTCGTGGGTAGACTAGAGCGCCAGTCGCTCTAGTCGACCCAGTTGCTTGGGTAGCTCGTTGCTTTAGGCAACCCAATCTGTTACGTGATCTTATACTAAATGAAATCCTTGGATCGGCTAGCTACTCTAGCCAATCCTCCTAACCTATATCTACTCAATAGTATCTTGTCCTGTCAGAATGCTATCTGGACTTACTTATCACGTGCTGATACATGATTCGTGACACTATCCCCTTCTTAGCCTAGCGTGTCCCTACACTTAAGTACAACCTAAGAAATATTGTCAGAAGGCTAGCGGCCTTCTCTTGTCTTCATCATGCCACCTCCTGACAATAAGAAATACATTAAACGTTAGTCCCTTAGTTTCTATATTGAACGACACAGTAACGAAATAGCTCCTTGTACTTGATGTAAAAAATCCCTTGACTTAGCTAGCAAACCTCGCTAATGTGTTGTGATACAAGGCAACTAATATTCTTGTTACTCTGCTTGTGCTAGACAAGGAAAATCTTGTAACTATCGTAAGTGTAACTAAATGCCTTTGATTTTAGACTGGGCTTCTATCGAGAAGTAGAAGGCTCTGTTAGATTCTTAGGAGGAAGAGGCTATGGCCAAAATCCTCTGTTTGCGACAGCAAAAACGTCTTCTCCTTGACAGGGAAAAGAGAATAATAGTGGCTGGTCTCAACTCACTTGATGAGTTAGATGCTGCTAAAGAATTAGAAAGAAAAGAAAAGGAGGAACAGGAAACAAAAGACAGAAGAGAGGAAGAGGCTGCCAGGCTAGCAGCCCTTCCTACTCCTGATTCCTCTAACCCCGCCCTTGACCTAGGTCTTGACCCAGCCTTCTTTGTGTCTTTCCTAGCTAACCACGAGATGTGGGCAACCCTAGGTTTCAGTGGTGGAACTCCTAAAGTTCCTCCTAGCACTAGTTGAGATTTCTCTTTAGTTCCTAAGTGTTCTCTGAATATAGGTAATCTAACTACTTAATTAGGTACTTGACCTGTCCTCTAACAACCTTACAGTCAAGAATTCTCTTAACTTTGTATTCTGCATTAGAGTTAACAGGTTGGATTTCTGTGAGTAAGGCTGGTAGTACTCCTAGTAGTGCTAGTTTAAGCAAGGATATATAGAATACTAGATAGATATTCATAGTCTTTGGTAGTATGAGTTTATAATTCAGAGGTTCTTTGACATGTTTGATTTTGAATAGTTTGAGTTTTTTGTAGTCTAGTTTACTACTTAGTCTTTTGGTGTTAATGTTTTTTTTGACTAAATAGACTTTATCCTCTCCTTTTAACGTTGGCTCCTAACTATGTTGTTTGTTGTAGTAGTGTGTGTTATGTTCTACTACAAACTGAAGTTGCTCTACAAGCTTCTTGTGTAATTCCCTGAGTTTGTAGTCTTGTAGTCCTGCTTTGTTGTTATCGACGGTACTCTGTAATAAGTCTTAATAAGCAACTAATTCATACCTATAGTTAGTGTAGAATAGTGTAACAAGTGTAGTTTCTGTTGTTGAACTATTGTAGGTGAACTATACTAAAGGCAATAGTTTAACCTAATTATCTTGTTTATAGTTTATATAACATCTTAAGTATACTTTAATAACTTGATTTATTTGTTTAGTTCCTCTATTTGTCTAGGGGTGAAAGGCTGTTAACATCTTTCTTTTTGCTTCTAGTTGTTTAGTAAGGGCTGTCTAGAATTTTGAGGTAAAGAGCTTGTCTCTATTAGAGATTATTTCTTCTAGTAGACTGTGTAAAGTGACTACTTTCTATAGAAATATATAAGCTAGGTATTCTGCTATACTTGCTTCTATATATAGCACAAGTATTATATACTTTATGAGTTGTTTAACAATGACTAGGATTAAGTTATATATAACTCCTGTTATTAGGTCTTTGGATTTTAGTAGTTTAACTATAAAATCTTATAATATAGATCTCTAAGGT
This sequence comes from Hymenoscyphus fructigenus, assembly GCA_001414455.1. NCBI lineage: Eukaryota > Fungi > Ascomycota > Leotiomycetes > Helotiales > Helotiaceae > Hymenoscyphus > Hymenoscyphus fructigenus. The sequence goes on from LKUV01000149.1 coordinate 115,976, forward strand.
ACTTGTAGTATTAGAGTAGTACTTATCTGTCTATAAGGTGTATAGCGAGAAGCCTTGTTCCTGGTACAGGTATTACACTCTACTATTACTTCCTTGACTACTACTAATAAGCAATTAACATAATAGTGTTACTTAACTTATCAGAGGGTTTGTTAAACTCTCTGGTGACTATGTGCTAGGGCTATATAGTACTCTCTAACAAATTCTGTTGTATAGGATTTAGAGACATATAACTTCCTGTTAGTATACTATTCTTTATTATTTTGTTCTCGCTTAGTTAGAGCTAGCTACTCTAGTTCCTAGGCTTCCTAGATCTTCTTTGTCCAAGGGTTGTTAGTTTCTATTACTACTATCTCATGTATAGCTAGCGCTAGGTCTCTATTCTCTAGAGTCTTTAAGATTATAATCTTTTTATACTCTTTATTTCCTTTATAACTAGGTTGACAGCTCAAAGCGTCTGCTTGTAGATTATTAGTTCCTTTAATATAATAAATCAATATATCAAATCTAGCAAGAGTTTGTGACTACCTTACAAGGTGTCTATTACTAAGTTCTTTTGTTGTTGTAAATGTTTTGAGGTTCTTATAATTAGTAAGGATTAATACCTAGTGTTTTGTACTCTATAGGTAGATCCTCTAATGTTCTAAGGCTAAGACTATAGCGAGAAGTTCTTTCTTATAGATACTATAGTTTTGCTAAGCTAAATCCAGCGTTTTAGAGAAGTATACTATAGGTATAAGTTTCCTCTTGTTATTTAGTTAAAGATATATAGTAGTAACTACTATATTAGAAGTATCTGTCTCTATAGTGCTTGGTTTGTTAGCATTATAGTTCCTGAGAATTAGTTTCTTAGTAAACCTCTTTTTTATTATTTGAAATACTACTTTGACAACCTTATTCTATATAAAAGGAACATTCTTTTTTGTGAGGTTTGTTATAGGTTTCAAGATCCTAGTATAGTCTCTAATAAATTATTAACAGAAGTTAGTGAATCCTTGGAAAGATTAAACATCCTTGATGTTCTCTAGTAACTTCTATTCTAGAATTACTCTAACTTTCTCAGGGTCTACTTTTATTTGTCCTAGAGTAATAGTATACTCTAGAAAGATAGTATAAGTTACTCTAAACTTATATTTCAAAAGTTTAAGGCAAGAGTCTACTGTTACAAGTCTTCGCAGAACTTCCTTAACATGTCTCTTGTAGTTCTCTAATCTTTCTGAAAACACAAGAATATTATCTAGATAACAGATAACAGTTGTTCCTAGGAGATCCTTAAGTATTTTGTTATTTTGTCTCTAACAAGTAGTAGGTGTGTTAGTTAGACTAAACAGTATTACTGTATACTCATAGAGGCCTGATAGTAAGACAAAGGCTGTCTTCTATTTGTCTCCTTGCTTAATTTATATTAAGCTAAAGACATTTCACTAGTTGAGTTTAGTAAATATCTTAGCCTTTTCTAACTTGTCCTACAAGTACTAACCTTCTAACAATAGATAAGTATTCTTAACTATTGCCTTGTTAACGTCTCTGTAGTTAATACAAACTCTTCTATTTAGATCGTTCTTCTTAAATGTAATAAGTATATTAGAAGCAGCTAGCGAGTCTAATTTTCAGATTTGTCTCTTCTAAATCTCTTCTTACATATACTTCTCGAGAAGCTATAAGTTCCTCTAATTATAAGGTCGAAGCTTCTACTTCTTAAGGTTATAACTCTCTTTTAATTTAATCTTATAATTCTACGGTTAATGTTTAGAGAGGGCATATATGTCCTCTAGGTTATTAAATAATTCTGTAAATTCTCTATACTACACAGGTATTATATTATTAGTAGTCTAGCTAACCTGTAGTAGACCCTGGGCCAGGTGTTTAGACACGTTGAAAGAGGTAGTGCTAACCTTCTTTTAGTCTTGTAGTTACAACTATATATAGTTATATTAACTGAAAGTAATGCTACGTTTCTTCTAGTTAATATCTAGATTATACTCTTAAATTCAGGGCATACTAAGTATTACTTCCTTGTTCTCTATCTCAACGACATTGAATTATATATCTAAACAGTGTCTGTTAATAGTAGTCTTTGTAGAGATAGTTCACTAGTCAATAACTCTGTTTTAGTAAGTAACATTAGTTCTGTTAACAACACTTAAGACATAGAGTAATGTTTTCTTGACTAGGACGTTAAGTCTCTTATAGGCTTTTAGAGATATGAAATTACTTGTTGCTCTAGAATTAATTATAACCTATAATTTCTTTCCTCTAATAGTTGTAGTTATATAAAACTAGCTTTCTCCTAAAGTAGTATATAGTTCTAGTCTAATATAGTAGATGTTAAACATTCTGTTCTTAGCATTATTAAGCTAAGTTATAGCATCCTGAGCTTATAGAAAGAATATAACCTTTTCTTAGTCTATATATACTACCTTATATATCTGTTAATATTCTACTCCTGTCTAATAGTCTAACAGTGTCCCTGTAAACTGTTTGTTTAATGTCTAGTTAGATGTTAGTTATAGTTAGTAATATATCTATTCTGCTATAGAAGGACTTAGAGTCTAAGCAGCCTAAAGTTCCCCTTCTACTAGGTAGTAGAATTCCACAGGTAGTAGTGTTTCGTTGTAGTTTATAGTGTAGTTATATTCTTTCTCTTCTCTAGAGATGTATCTAGAACTCTTGTGTCTAAAGTAGATATAACCTACTTAATTATTATTAATAATATACTGTTAGAGAGAGATAGGATTATGTCCTATAGTAGTATGTAGAGACTAAAAGTCTAGCCTTTTACTCTTTATGTCTACCTAACAATTCCCTCTCTTATAAGTCTCAATAAAGACCTATATATTCTTAACCTAGGGTTCTCTACTCTAATTATTCCTACTAGATAATTCCAATGACTTAGAGGACTCTTCCTCTGATATACTAGCTAGTGATTTATAAGTAGCTTGTAATAGTAACTTATGTTTACTCCCTGAGCAAGTATTATAGTATTGTTCAAGAATAGAATTATTCTCTTCTTTAACCTAAGTTCTATACCTACGTGCTTTTAATTCCTTATCAGAGAGCTCTTGTGTTTCTAGCAATACTAGCTCCCTTTAGAAGGTAGCATTAACCTGCTTTCTCTTGTTAGTTTACTTCTTTAAGCTATATAAGTAGTATAAATTCTGCTTGTGTTAGTAGTTCTGTTCTTCCTGAGAAAGTTTCTTTCTCTTGAAAGATTTCTTCTAGGCAGTGTTTACTTTACTATTATTCTGTTAGCTATTACACTTGCTCTTGCTCTAGTTCTTATTCTGACTTCTGCTTCCTTAAATGGATTTCCTGAATTCCTATAGACAGTTATCTAATTAGATAACACTACTGATTATACTACTAATGTTAGTGAAAACTATATTCTGTTTTACTATTTCTTCTCAGAGGTGTACCTTTAATCTCCTACAAAAGAGTTCTATAAGAGTGAGAGCATCTCATCTAGACTTGTTTCTATATCGTTGGAAATCATTAGTATAACTAATTACTAATCCTGTCTGTTTTAGGTCTAAAGGCTTTTATACAGCTGTTTAGATTATATTAAAATCTCTAAATACCTTTCTAATTACTACTTTAAATCCTCTAAAGGATTTAAACATTATTTAGATGTCTCTCATTGATCTATCGTTGTCTTTGTATGTAAAGAAGTCCTCGAGGTAGAGTTAGGCCTAATCTAATACAGCTTCTCTTAGATAGGAGATTACAAAGATCAATTGTAAGTTATAGTTATTAGTAAATTTGTCTATGTTAAAGTTAAAGTAGATGTTTATCTAGAGGAGAAAGGACTTAAGTTTGTTTCTCTTTCTATAATATATATCTAGGAGCTTGACTTAGATAGTCTTAAGTGCTTTAACCTTAAATAGTTCAGGTATATCAGGCATGCTAGCGTTGTTGTAATTAGAGTCTACTAGTGCTGGTTCGTTGTCTAGTAGTAGTACAGCAGAGGTAGCCCGGGGTTAAGTTCTCTTAGCGCTACTAGAGAGAGTTAACAAGTTTGTTTAGCTAGTACTAGAACTAGCAACAGCTAGCTTTAGTAGAGTTAGAGCTATAGTAACTAAACTTCTAAGCAGATGCTTAAAGTATAACAAAACCTACTTCTATACTAAAAGTAACAAAGGTAACTTAAGTCTCGAAGGTTGTTTATATAGTAAGAGGTTTAGATATACTAGGTGTTTACTTAAAGGTAAACTTGTTACTTAAACTCAAGATGTCAAAACTAAATATATTAAAAACTAAAGTAAAGAAGTTAAGCATAAAGCTTCTATCTAAAGGCAGATGTACTAGTTATATATAGAACCTTTATTTCTCGTAGGTAGACTAGAGCGCTAGTCGCTCTAGTTAACCTAGTCGCTCGGGTAGCTCGTCGCTCCAGGCAACCTAATCTGTCACGTGATCTTATACTAAATGAAATCCTTAGATCGGCTAGCTACTCTAGCTAATCCTTCTAACCTATATCTACTTAATAGTATCTTGTTCTGTTAGAATACTATCTAGACTTACTTATTACGTGCTAATACATAATTCGTGACAATAGACTCTGTTAACTCTGTTAACTCTATCTACTAGAATTAACTAATTCTTAATTAATTTATAATAGCAGATAAAGGCTTTCTTAGATTAGACGAAAGTATAACAAATACAAACTCACAGGTCTAACAAAAGTAACTAAGTCTTTGTTAGTTTAGTTATAGTAGAAAGTAAGAGTTACTAGAGTGTTTACTTAAAGGTAAACTTGTTACTTGAACTTAAGATGTTAAAAACAAGATATATTAAATACTAAAGTAAGTTAAGTATAAAGCTTCTATCTAATAGCAGATATACTAGTTATATATAGAACCTTTATTCTCGTAGATCTAGAGATTCTCTAGATCTCTTGTCTAGATCTTAGAATCTTTAAGATCTCAGGATCTATTATATAACTATATATAATAAGATCTATAGATTAAGTAGCTAGTCTAATCAATTCTCTTGTGCTACTAAGGCCTGTTAAGTGTTTGTTCTATTAGAACACTACCTAGACTTTACTTATTATATACTAACACCTAATTTGTAATACTATCTCCTTCTTAGCCTAGCGTGTCTCTATGCTTAAGTATAACCTAAGAAATATTATAAAGAGGTTAACAACCTTCTTCTTCTTTTAACATAACTACAGATTCTTAGAAGAAGATTAAAGAATGTATTTAACTTTCTTAATAAATTAAAAATACTAGATATAAAACAATACCTTGCTTAACCTGTGAAAAGTTTAGGAAGATATATATTATATCTTCTACAGCTAATTCCTCTTATTACTCTAAGTGTGCTTGCCTTAGTATAAAATATAATATAGAAATGCCTTTAATAGATAATTAAGATGTCCTTGAAAGAGTAGAAGAAAAGCTAGATACTAAGAAGCAGCATGCCTAAGACAAGGCTACATAGCTAGCTTAAGCTATAGCCGCGGCTGCTGGCTGTCTTAATTGTCTTGTATGCTAGCGCAAGTTCCTAAAGAAAAGAGAAGTAGAGATACTCTGTTGTAGTTTAAAGAGTATAAATAAACTAGAAGAGATAGAGTCAAGAGAAGCAGCTAAGAGAGTGTCTAGAGACACCTGTTCTCTTATCTCTTCTATAACTAACGTTCTCTCTAAGTTCTCTTTAGTTAACAAGACTCTTCTTGATTTTAGTGATTTATCTTTTTAGGAAGGCCTAGGTTTTGTTAGTAGAAACTAGATAACAACTAAGGGCAATTTAGGCCTAACCTAGGTTTCTAAGTATTCTCTAAATATAGGTAATCTAACTATTTAATTAAATATTTAGCTTGTCCTCTAACAAGCTTATAGTTAAGAATTCTCTTGACTTTATACTCTATGTTAGAGTTAATAAGTTGAATTTCTGTAAGTAGAGCTAGTAGTACTCCTAGAGGTACTAGTTTAAGTAAGGATATATAGAATACTAGATAGATATTTATAGTCTTTAGTAGCGTGAGTTTATAATCTAAAGGTTCTTTGATATATTTGATTTTAAACAGTCTAAGCTTTTTGTAGTCTAGTTTACTACTTAGTCTTTTAGTATTAATGTTTTTTCTAACTAAATAGACTTTATCTCTCTCTTTTAACATTAGCTTCTAACTATGTTATTTATTATAGTAATATATATTATATTTTACTACAAACTAAAGCTACTCTACAAGCTTTCTATATAACTCTCTGAGTTTATAGTCTTGTAACTCTACTTTGTTATTATTAATAGTACTTAATAAAGAGTTCTAATAAGTAACTAATTTATAATTATAGTTAGTATAGAATAGTATAACAAGTATAGTTTCTGTTATTAAACTATTATAAGTAAATTATACTAAGAGTAGAAGTTTAACCTAATTATCTTGCTTATAGTTTATATAACATCTCAAGTATACTTTAATAACTTAGTTTATTTATTTAGTTCTTCTATTTGTCTAGAAGTAGAAAGCTGTTAATAGCTTTCTTTTTGTACCTAGTTGTTCTATAAGAGCTGTCTAGAATTTCAAGGTAAAGAGCTTGTCTCTGTCTGAGATTATTTCTTCTAGTAGACTATATAGAGCAACTACTTCTTGTAGGAACATATAGGCTAGATGTTCTGTTATACTTACTTCTATATATAATATAAGTATTATATACTTTGTAAGTTATTTAACAATAACTAGAATTAAGTTATATATAACTTCTGTTATTAGGTCCTTGGATTTTAGTAGTTTAACTATAAAATTCTATAATACAGACCTCTAAGGTATTTGTAGTATTAGAGTAGTACCTATCTATCTATAAGGTATATAATAGAAAGCCTTGTTTCTAGTATAGGTATTATACTCTGCTATTACTTCCTTGACTACTACTAATAGGTAATTAACATAGTAGTGTTGCTTGATCTACTAGAGAGTTTATGTGATATATAGAGGTCACGAGGTCACGAGGTCATGAGGTCATGTGACTTTTCATCTGATCTAAGGAAGTCTTTATCTGCTATTATAAATTAATTAGAAATTAAGTAGTTCTAGTAGATAGAGTTTACAGAGTTAACAGAGTTAATGTAATATTAGAGCTTAGAAGCTTCTATAAAGCAAGACTTCTCCTGTACCTCTAAGGAGAGGCAGAGATTAGTTCTGTACTAAATTGAAAAGATTTAAATTAACTTATTGCCTACTATCTACCTTACAGTTTAGTAAACTCTCTAGTAGCTATATACTAGAGTAGTATAGTATTCCTTAACAAACTTCTTTATATAGAATTTAGAGATATATAGTTTTCTGTTTATATACTGTTCCTTGTTATTCTAATTATTTATTACTCTATAAATGTTAATGAAGTCTCCTCTACTATTAGGTAAGTTTTTTAGTATAGGTTCTTATTTAGCTAGAGCTAGTTACTCTATTTCCTAGGCTCTCTAGACCTTCTTGGTTTATAGACCTTCTTCTGTTACTGCTATTTTATATACAGCTAGAGCTAGATCTCTATTTTCTAGAGTCTTTAAAATTATAATCTTTTTATACTCCTTATTTTCTTTGTAGCCTGGCTTTTAACTAAGAGTGTTAGCTTAAGGGTTTACTGTTCTACTAATATATTAGATTACAATGTTACAACCTCCTAAGATTCTCGCCTACCTTGTAAGTCTTCTATTTAAGAGTTCTTATATAGTAGTAAACGTTCTTAGGTTCTTGTGATCTAACAGTATAGTAACCTAATGATTTATGTTCTAGAGATATATTCTCTAGTGTTTAAGTACTAGAACTATAGTAAGAAGTTTCTTATTATATATTCTATAGTTCTGCTATACTAGATCTATTTTCTTGGAAAAGTATACTACTAGTATAAGTTTACTTTCTTTTCCTAGTTAAAGATATATAGTACCTACTACTATGTCTAAAGCGTTAGTTTTAACAGTACTTAGCTTGCTAGCGTTGTAGCTTTAAAGAATAGGTTCTTCTGTAAATTATTTCTTGATTTCCTGGAAAGCTTCTTTAGCTTCTTCTATCTATTAGAAATTAATGCCTTTTCGAGTTAGGCTAGTTAGAGGACTAGCTAATTTAGTGTAGTCTCTAATAAATTATTAGTAGAAGTTAGTAAATTCTAGAAATAACTAGACATCCTTGACATTCTATAGCATTAGCTAACTCTTAATGTTCTTAGTCTTCTCTAGATTAACTTCTACCTACTCTAGAGTAATTAAACATTCTAGGAATGTTATATAAGTTACTCTAAACTTATATTTCAATAGCTTAAGGCAAGAGTCTACTGCTATAAGTCTCCTTAAGACCTCCTTGACATATTCCTTGTAATTCTCTTCTTGTTCTAAGAATACTAGAATATTATCTAGGTAATATATTATAGTTACTTCTAGAAGATCTTCTAGTATACTATTATTCTGTCTTTAATATATAGTAGGTGTGTTTGTTAAACTAAACAGTATTACTATATACTTATAAAGACCTGATAGTAAGACAAATATAGTCTTCTATTTGTTATCTTTCTTAATCTAAATTAAGTTAAAGATACTTCTCTAATCTAGTTTTATATATTAAACTACCTGATCTATTCTGTTCTATATATATTAGCTAGTTAACAATAAGTAAGTGTTCTTAACTATTGTGTTATTAACTTCTTAGTAGTTAATATAAACTCTTCTATTTGAATTATTCTTCTTATATACTATAAGTATATTTAAACAAATAGAATACTCTAATTTTTAGATATGTTCTTTCTTAATTCTTTTCTTAACATACTTGTTTATTACTTGTAAGTTACCTTATATATATAGTTAAAGCCTTTACTTTCTAAGGTTATAACTCTCTTTTAGTTTTATTTCGTTGTCTTATAGCTAATGTTTTAGCAAGGCATACATGTCTTCTAGGTTATTAAATAATCTTGAAAATTCTCTATACTATATAGGTATTTTGTTATTAGCTGTTCTGCTAACCTGTAGAGAACTCTAGGCTAGGTGTCTAGGCAACTTAGAAGAGGTAGTACTAACCTTATTCCAGCCTTGTAGTTAAAGCTACTTATAGTTACATTAGCTAAAGGAAATCTCTTTTTCCTTCTAGTTAATGTCAGAGTTATGTTCTCTAATCTAAGGCATTCTAAGTATTATGTTCTTCTTACTAATATCTATAATATTAAATTATATATCTAAACAGTGTTCTTTGATCTATGTTTTTGTAGGTATAGTACATTAGTTAATAACACCTCCTTAGTATTCTACCTCTGTCTTATTAACTACTATAAGTTTATATAGTGTTATTCCTTTAACTAGAACATTTAGCTTTTATATAGCTAAGAGAGAAATAAAGTTACTTGTAGCTCTAGAATTAATTATAATTTAGAGTTTCTTTCCTCTAATTGTTGTAGTTATATATAACTAACTCTCTCTAGAAGTTATATAAGCTTCTTGTTACTTAATAGAAAAGATCTTAAACAAGAGCTTGTCTAGCTCTTCTAGTGTTTTGAAAACTACTTTCTCCTTGTCTAAATAGACTACTTTATATACTTCTCCTACCTAATAGTACTTGTCTAAGTTAGGTCTAGGTAGTGTTACTAAAAACCTTAGCTTGAATCCTGTGATTCTAAGAGGTTGTTCTAGCTTCTATGTACTAGTTCTATTAACTAGCTAGATTACTATCTATTGTTCTCCTTTCTTAGGTTATTAAGACCTAGAACCTTTAGAGTCTTAATAGTAAATGTTGTTCTTAGAACACTATCTATATATAAGTTCTAATGTTTCTTTCTCTAAACAGAGATTTCAAAAGATAATTCAACAGTTCTTAGCAAATATTACTTTATATTCATCTAGAGGTACTAGCTTGTCTCTTTGTAATATATATAGGCTCTAGAAGTCAGGCTTAATTTCATTGATTTATACTTAATAGTTTCCATCTATATAAGTACTAATAAATGTCTATACTTCTTTTACTTCCAGGTTCTTGCTTACTACTTCTTAGTTGCCTGCCTCTAATAAGCTAGATAATTCTAACAAGTATTTTATAGGAATAATTATTTTAGCTAGGTTAAAGCATGTTCTTTCTATAAAAGTTGTTTATAGAATTATACTAATACTTGTTAAACTAATCAGGCCTTCTCCTAACTATTAAGTAATATATTTTGTATTAAACCTTAGATATGTGCCTAAGTATAATTATATAGTTTAAAAGGTTTGTTTAGAGTTCTATAAGTTCTTCTATCTATACCCTTATTCCTTACTATATATTAATATCTAGGTGTCTCTAATATCTACACTAGTAGATTCTTAGACTAGTGCTATAAGTTATTAAAGTAGAAGGATTTCTATAGAGTCTAATTATATACTATAGTATTCCTCTAGAATCAGGTCATCTAATTCATCTATTGATTTAGGTTCTTTAATTTATATACTAATATATTTAGCTAACTCTTTCTCTGTAAGTGGCCTGCCTTTAAGTTCTACTACTTCCTTGTAGCTAGTAGCATTAACTTACTTTCCTTAATTAAGTTACTTCCTTAAGCTATATTTACTTACTCTGTGACTAGTTTTACTACATAAGTAACATAAATTCTACTTACGTTAGTAGTTCCTTTCTTCTTAGAAAAGTTTATCTTACTTGCCTGTCTTTCTCTTTAGCTAGGTCCTGTTTATAGTATCTAGTTCTATGAGATCTCTATAATTCTTTCCTCTATGATTTATCTAATATCTATAACTCTCTTTTCTTTCAAGCCTTTGTTTGTAGTTCTAGTTGTTAATTTTGATTAAGTTGTTAATTAATTTGTTAAGTAAGGTTAGTAGGTTGTCTCTTGCTAATTTATTCTTAACATTGTTCTTTAATCCTCTATAGAATTGTTCCTAGAGAGCTTTGTTGTTCTAGTTTAGTTGTGCTATATACTACTAGAAGTATAAAGTATACTTAGCTATAGAGTTCTTCTGTTAGAGATTATATAATACTTGTATAGATTTCTTTTTTAAATTAACATCTGTAAATACTTAATTAAGCTCTTCTTTAAATCTCTTCACGTTCTAGAACAGTTTCTTTGTAACTTTAAATATAATTATTAATACCTTTCTCTTAGGTGTCTTGTTTTTCTAGAAGTCTTTAAGGTATAGTTCTATCTAGTTATAGGCTACTCTCTTAAGACAGGTAGCAAGCTATATAACTTAGTTAGTTTCGCTTATAAATTATACTACATAAAAGTTAAAGTAGAGAGAGGCTTTTGTAAGAAACTCTATGAGTTTCTCTAGTAAACTATTAAATAGTTTTAGGATCAGTAGTTTCACTTTCTCTTAGAGAGTAGTAATAGTTAGTACTATTACAACAGCTAGAGTAACAGCTACTTTTAGCGCTACCTTTAGAGTAGAAGATGTAGCTAACATTATAGTAGTTTACTTCTAAGTAAATACTTAAAGTATAACAAATTATAAACTTACAGGTCTAACAAGTATAACTAAGTCTTTGTTAGTTTAGTTATAGTAGAAAGTAAGAATTACTAGAGTATTTACTTAGAGGTAAACTTATTACTTAAACTCGAGATATTAAAACAAGATATATTAAATACTAAAGTAAAGTTAAGTTAAGTATAAAGCTTCTATCTAATAGCAGAAGTACTAGTTATATATAGAACCTTTATTTCTTACAAGAAGTCTTATTTCGTTATAAAGCTCTAACTAAGAGAACTCTAATCTATAGAGTCCTGTTTAAGAGAACTCTAACTCTACTTAGAGTCTCTTACAGAGGCTCCAGGATAGGCAAGAGACTCTATCACGTGACTACTTAATGAAATCCTCAGGATTAGCTAACTAATCTCTTTCTACTATCTAGGTCCTAGGTGTTTCTTATTCTAGAGTAGTATACTTGTTCTGTTAGGTTGTTGCCTAGACTTTACTTGTTATATACTAATATATAATTCGTGACAACTCTCTAAGAAGAGGTAAAGTTACTAATTCTAAAGCTATTTAATAGCTTACTAGAGAAACTTACAGAGTTTCTTATAAAAGCTTCTCTTTACTTACACTTTTATATAGCCTAGTTTGCTAGTAAAACTAACTAAGTTATATAGCTTACTACTTGTCTTAAAGAAGTAGCCTATAACTAGATAAAACTATACCTTAAAGACTTCTAGAAAAACAAGACTACTAAAGAAAAGTTATTAACTATTATATCTAAGGTTACTAAGAAGTTATTTTAGAATGTTAAGAGATTTAAGAACAGAATTAATTAAGTCTTTACAGATGTTAATTTAAAAAAGAAATCTATTAGAGTACTATATAGTCTCTAATAGAAGAACTCTATAGCTAAGTATATATCTTAGTTCTAGTAATATACTATAAGGTTAAGCTAAAATAATAAAGTACTCTAAAAACAATTCTACTAAGAATTAAAGAATAATATTAAGAATAAATTAGTATAGAATAACCTACTAATAATACTTAATAAATTAATTAATAACTTAATTAAGATTAATAATTAGAACTATAAAAGAAGACTTAAAAAAGAGAGAAGTTATAGATATTAAGTTAAGTATAGAGAAAAGAACTATAGAGATTCTATAAAAGTTAATACTATAAATAAGTTCTAGTCTAACAAGAAGGCAGGCAGGTAGAATATTAGAGAATAGATTAGATACCTAATTTAATAGTTAGATTACCTATATTTAGAAAACACTTAAGAGCTAAAGAAAAACCTTAACTAGTACTTAGTAGAACTTTAGGAGTTCTACTACTAAAACCTAGAGTTGTCTATATCTCGTAGTTAGCTAGGAAAAATATAAAGAAAGCTAGGTCAAGGCTTAGTTTAAGAGAGAGGTTAGAGAAGGCAGAGGTAGAGAGAGCTAATAGTCTAGTAGTCTTCTCTTCTCTTTTGTCTCTTACTTTCTGTTTTTTCTTTTCTCTTCTTTCTAATTCTTTAGTAGTATCTAACTTATTAAGTAAGTTAAGACTAGCTGCTATTATCTTCTTTTTATAGGCTAGGAGAAGACGTTTCTGTTTATAGAGTTAAAAGACTCTAGCTATACTCTCTTAGGCCTAGGTTATAGCTTTCTCTTCTTTATTCTCTAAATATTCTTTCTATTTGTTAAGAGATAGTGTCACGAATCACGTGTCAGCATATAACTAGTAAGTCTAGACAGCGCTCTAACAGAACAAGATACTATTAAGTAGTTATAAGTTATAGAGATTAGCTAGAGTAGCTAGCTAATCTAAGGATTTCTTTTAGTTAATAAATTAAGTAACAGAAAAGAGTAATATAGCTAATAAGTTAACTATATCAGCTACAGACAAACAGTTAACTATAGTAACTAAAAGAATAAGAGTTCTATATATAACTAGTACATCTGCTATTAGATAGAAGCTTTATACTTAACTTTAGTTATTAATCTATTTATCTTGTTTAACTTCTTTAATATAAGTAATAAGTTTACCTCTAAGTAAACACTTAGTATATCTGAACCTCTTTCTGCAAACTAATTCTTTAAGACTTAGTTACCTCTATTACTTTAGTATAGTAGTAGTTTCGTTATAGATAGCTATTCTAAAAATAAAGACATTTGATTTTAATTTTAGATATTTTAGGATTTTCTCTAGCAAGTATACTTAGTATAACAAATAGACTAGCTATTATTCTATAGAGTTATATATTAATAGCTAGACTTTTCACAGCAAGTATATAGAGCTATTTCTTTACTAGTCTATTTAATTCGTTAAGCAAGATTAAGACAGTTATTTTTTAAAGATTTAGAATATAGTATTATAGAAAACATAATAACAAGAGAAAGCTACTAGCTTTCTAATAACATTTCTTAGGTTATACTTAAGTATAGAGACACGCTAAGCTAAGAAGGAGATAGTGTTATAAATTATATATTAGTATATAATAAGTAAGTTTAGACAGCGCTTTAATAGAACAAGATACTATTAAGTAGTTATAAGTAATAGAGATTAGCTAGAGTAGCTAGCTAATCTAAGGATTTCCTCTACTTATAATTATATAACAGAGTAACTAGTAGACAAGTTACTCTAGAGTAACTATTAACTTCGTTAACCTTATAGAAATAAAGGTTCTATATATAACTAGTATATCTGCTATTAGAAAGAAGCTTTATACTTAACTTAGCCTATTAATCTAATTATCTTGTTTAACTTCTTTAATATAAGTAATAAATTTACTCTTAAATAAATACTCGGCGACCTTTACTTTCTTCTTATATACTAATCTATAAAGGCTTAGTTACTTTTATTAGACCTGTAAGATAGTATCTGTTATAACCTCTATCTAGTATATCTTTATATACTTATTAAAGTATTTCAACTTGTGATATGTGGAGGTCACGAGGTCATGAGGTCATGTGACTTTTCATCTGATCTAAGGAAGTCTTCATCTGCTATTATAAATCAATCAGGAATTGAGCAGTTCTAGTGGATGGAGTTTACGGAGTTAACAGAGTTGACGTAATATTAGGGCTTAGGAGCTTCTATAAAGCGAG